>JAODPA010106427.1:0-20308 GCA_025585075.1 Nepenthes mirabilis
ATGGTGATATTCCCTGGCATGCCTTAGGATATTACAGTGAAAAATCGAAGAATTGTTTTTGTACGGTTCGTCCGTTTCGGCCCCGTCTACCGGGATTATAGGTAGTACCGCCCGCCTCGGGGTGTAAGAAGGAGGACAAGAATTGGATTGTGGAATTAAGCACAATCCCGATTGTGGAAGTAAGCACAATCTATCCTATTGTTAGGATATTTGCCTTAGATTGTGTGGGTTAACACAATCCTTTCTTCGATTTATACGCTCCGTTAGCTAGTGAGGCCCACTGGCCCTGGTCCCTAAAGATAAAGGAAAATAAATACAGTCAATAAAAGCTGAGAAACAAAGAAAGGTAAATGCATTGCATTTCATGTATCTGCTCATATATATATATGGTAATGTATCTTCTGTATAAAATGCATGCCTTTGTATGTTATGTACACTGCTGAGCATTTGGCTCACTCGCTTGCTATTTTCATTTCCCTTCAGACGAGTCTCAAGAAATGATGAAGGACGAACAGGATTAGGAAAGAAGTTGAGATGGCCATAATTTTGTCATGACACATATGTTGTATTTGGGATGATAAAAAGAAGAAAAAAAAATATATGTGTACTGTATAAAGTTGCATCTTAGGTATGTTGTATTTTGGATGATAATGGAGTTGCTTCCGTTATGATATAGAATCTATGCTTCCGTCAGATTTAAATTATCATGGATATTTAGTAAGCATCTTCCTTAATTTAGACTAATATTATGAATCAATAATATGATATTAGAGTCAGTATAACTTATGGCTAATGTTAGGATCCTGTCTATGATAATAATAATATTAATGATAAGTAAAATGACGTATGACGTGGGACGTCACACTCCCCCTACATCTCATAACAAAATCTTCCTCTAAGGAAGAGATCGATGGTATTATCTCCCCCTTTTTGTTACGAATGACCAAAGGGTAATGAAGCTCATTCTTCTTAATCCAAAGTTTCTTACCACATTTTATAGTGTTGCTTAAGTTCAACACTTGATCATTTAGAAGGTTGATATGGTGAAGGAGAAGCTCTACTTTTAGATTTTGTAAAAAATTATTTTGCCACGACGTTTCTAGGCAGTAGGGATGAATATGGTCAATAATGTCATGCCTATGACATGTTGGTACATATTTAGTCTTGACGTCCGAACAATACGATTTCTTCTTAATGTTTTGGAAATTGACCCGATTCTCGGGGGAGACTTTTGACGACTGATCAATACTGTCAGACAAAGTTCTACTTTGTCTTCGTACGGAAGTGGCTCGGACAAATATAGTTTCAGAGTTAATATTGGCTTTTAAGGCTTTTCCCAAATAACCCAAACCGATTTTATTTCCTCTAGTTTTTCTCAAACCGAGCATATGATCCAGTTGTTTAGACCCATTTGAAAATTGCTTCAGATCATTGCGAGCAGCCTCAAGGTCAAATTCAAGAGTTGTGAGTTTTTCAGTAAAAGAGCTTTTTAATTTCTCAACTTCTTAAACTTTTGTGTCAAACTCGAAAATAAGAGCTAATTTTTCTTTTTCTACTTTTGTCAGTTTACGCTTTAATGACACATTAGTTTTCTTGAGTTATGAGATTCTTTAAATAATTTAACATAAGCATCCTGAAGGTCATACAATTCAACTTCTAACTCGTTCTCAGAATCATCGGATAAATTAAGATTTTCTTCTAAATGTTTATTAGTTCCACACATCGAGGTCATAAAAATCATGTACTTAATAGGACCTTGTTGACGTTTAAGATTTGGGCATTTAGCACAATAATGGCCAAAACCTTTATACTTGTCGCATTGAACTCCTTGGGTATTTTTTGATTTGTATTCTTTAATTTCACGTCAATCTTTCTTTTCAAGTTTAAGTGATATTTTTAAATCAATATTTTCTTTGTTAGATGAAGATTTATTTTTCTTTAAGAATTTTTTAAAATTTCTAACAAATAAGATAAAATTTTCATCGTTATTTGACTCCTCATCGGAGTCACGGTTCCTATCTTCCCTAACAGATTTTAGAGTAATCGATTTATTCTTCCATAACTGGAAAAGTGTTTTCTCATAAGTTTAGAGAGATCCTATGGGTTCTTCAATCTTTATTTTATTAAGATATTTACTTTCTTCGATAGCAGTGACTTTAGGTCTAAAGCGTTCAAGAAGCGATCTGAGAACTTTTTTAACAATTCTATTTTTAGGAATTCGTGCTCTTAAATTAAAAGTGGAGTTCATAATATCATTTAATTGAGTATAGAAATTATCAAACGTTTCATCATCTTTCATATGTATTACTTCAAATCTGGTAGTAAGCATTTGTAATTTAAAATTTTTTACTAACTTTATTCCTTCGTGGGTAATCTCGAGGATGTCCCATGCATCTTTAGAGGTCTTGCACATAGATATATGTTTAAACTCTTCGGGGGATACAATAATAAAAATAGCATGCAACCTTTTACTATTCAAATTGCATAAATCAAGTTCTTCTTTTATCCATAAGGACAGTGCTTTTGGTTCATCACCTATGGTATTTTGGGTGGAGTCCACTCAATTTGGGTGCTAGCCCATTTGCGCTCGTCCATCGATTTGAAAAAGGCCTTCATTCGAACTTTCCAATAGGTATAGTTGCTCCCATCAAAGAAGGGAGGAATGGATAGCAATCCACTTGTATATATCAAGATTAGGGGTTACGAATCAGGGTAAGTTTCTGATACTAATTGAAGGAAACTTTTCGGTCATAGAAAACACACACAGATTCGACCCCTTAATAAATTAGCGAAAATAGTGACAATAATAAATATTCAATACACGTAAAAAATATTTAAATTTAGATGATATGAGGCATACAAGCATATAAATGAAGATAATAACAAATAACAATAAAGGGATAATTTTTGGTGATGAAGAAAAAACTTGATAACCACGGCTATTGAGAAAAATTCTCCAGCCTTCAAGGCCAAGGAAAATATGCACTATGAAAATTAACTTATAGATCGGGTGGTAATGATGCGTTAATCTAACCGATTTACTCCCGTTTCTTGATCCCTACTAAAGAACCTCTGGATTTGCCTACGGTAATAGAACCGGATGCCTTTTGATTTTCATGTCAATTTTTTCTCTCAAACCACTTGAATTACCAAACACCACTGGAACCCAGTGTCCACGTCACCGACGTCGTCGCGAAGGTTAATATCGGGAAGAGTAGTAAATGAGAGAGCATGATGTCAAGAGAAAACTTTGTCAATGGAGCACAATCATTGGAGTGAAGTTTTTTCAATAATGGAGCACAAAGATAATAGGTTTTTCAAGAGAAAAAAAACTCCTCAAAAGTCTACTAGAATCATTAGGGTTCAAAACATAAGATGTCTACATATATGGAGCCTAAATGGTTTCAAAAATAAAAGAACCGTTAGGAACAAAAAAGCTGCGCCACTCGAGCACTGCTCAAGCGCGCGGCAGGCGTAGGATAGGGTTCGGATGATTTCGTGCCCTGACGCTCGAGCATAGATCAGGCATGCATGGAGCTCACCGGTTCTAGAAAACGCACCTAGGTGGTAGTTCGGGCACTCATTGTGCACCCCAATTCCAGAAAACGTGCCTAGCTAGTGCCTTGGGCATCCATCGGGCGCCCCTCCCAGGATGGTGTGGAAAAGTGACAGGAAGGTGAGAAAGCTAAGTATGTGACAATGACAGCTTTCGAGTATGAAACTGATGAAGATCTTTTAGGCCGGTATATTGTTGTAGATACTAAACACGTCAACAAGAGACCAAGAAAACAACCCGACACGATCATGGAATATACCAACTCAAAATACGACTAACACCTTATCTCAAGTATTCTTCGAAACGAGACGTACAAGTTACGCACCCAAAATAGAAAACTTGTCCCTATGAGATGGATTGCTTCTCACCTCAAAAAATATTATTAGTAAATTTTCATATGGCCCATGTAATGTTAACATGCATCATTTGGTCTGCTTATAAAATGTGTTATATTTTATTAATAAAATGAATATTCATTTGTTCTTGATTAACTACTCACGTGAATGCATGTTTGTCATCCAATAAAATTGCATGGTCTAGATTACCCATAAGTTAGGTGAGGTCACTTCACTTGCCTCTTGAACCATCATTTGGTGGTTAATAAAATTCGGTCATGTCATCGACTGACCCTAATGAGGTCAGATTACAAAGCTTGGTCATATTATCGAGCGACTCTAATGAGATCGGATTATAAAACTTAGTCAAGATATCAAGCGGCCCTCATGAGGTCGAAGCCTAAAAATTTAGGGTGCTTCCTCAAGCACGCATGCAAAGACCTCCAGCTAAAGGAGATCACATAGTCAACCTACCATGGTCCCAAAATTGAAGTCAGACACGCTAAAGTTGCGATATTCTCTGACAGGGCTGAACACCAGAAGCAACACGTGGATGGCGATTTAAGTTATCTTAGGAGACTGGTATTGAAAGCCATAATGCCCAGCAAGCATGTAAACACACACACACACACACACACACACACACACACACACACACACACACATATTAATGTATAAATAATAGAGAGAAAGAGAAGAAGCTAGCCATGATTGCCGTAACAAGATTTTATTCCTTCACAAAAATTATTAAGTCACATGATACAAAAATTTTTTCTAGAGGATGATGAAGCTACGATATTTCTAGTAGAGGCTCCTAGGACTCCACATTATCTCTAGGACGGTACAACACATCAGATTGATTTCGAGCATTGGTATTCCTTGGACGAAAGATAGAAATAGGAATGTTTAGAGCCACTATCTTTATTATATGTCAACAAAGGCTGATGCCATCCCAATACTTGCGCTCCATCACCAGCTTGGTGTTGTTTGGACTGATGGAGGACTTGAGCTCGCCCTCAAGTTGAAAGTTTTGATCACAAAGAAGACTATATTTCTACCTCATCTCAGACAACTCATGTTCGAGGTGAGACACATGCTCCTCCATGGCCCTAAACTTTTCCATTTCAACGTAGTTCTGAGACAGGCAATTGCTGGAGGAGACAAGCTGGTGAGCCAACTCTTGTAACTATAAAAGGAAAATAAGTTAAAAATAACAAACAACAAGAAAGGCAATCAGGAAATGCTAAGCGCCGAGATAGGCTCATCCCCTAAACTAGTCCTAGGGTTGCCCATAGCCAAAGAAGCAAGCTTTGAGGGCACACAACCCTCGTCAGATCCGACGACCCTAGACGTTTGGGCCGATGAAGATGAAGCAACTAGGTCCTCCCTCTTCGATGACTTCTTTACCCTTGCCAACTAGCCGATGGTAGCTGGGCCGTTATCGGAAGAGGAGGACCTGACCGAGGCCTCCTGACATTTAGGCACCCTATCTGAGGGCTTACTTATGTGCAGTGGCATCTACTTTCCTTTTGGTTTCATCTTTGAGGTCAACGGTGCAAGACGTAAATTTGACCCCTTCGAGTGGGGTTCCCATTTCGCTTGTGCCAGGGCCTCGGCCATCAACCACAAATTTTTCTTATTTTCATTGAAGGAACTAGCCTTTTTTTTTTTTGAATAAGATCCGTTAGCACCTTCATTGACTCCTCATGCTCGAGCACCTTGGTACAAAAAGATGCCCCTACTCCACCCCATTGGTTGGAGAGCTCCCAATCAAAAGGAGTCGCCAAGAAAAAGAATCGGTCTTTCTATCTTTTAGTTGAGTTAGGATTTCCCCCACTCAACTTAAAAACTAGATGAGGAGAAATTGAAATCCAATTTGCTCCAAGATGGAATCAAAAGATTACCTTTATGGCGTTGGCATCCAGTTCAAGCCCGTGGTGGCGTGTGAAGACGCACATGGAAATCATATAGCAAATGTCGTTGGATTGAAACCTTGCAACTAGCATATTCAGAGCCTTCACGATCCTATACAACTCTGGCGCTATTCGATAATGGAGACCCCCTTTCAGATGTGTCTCCTAGACTGTAATGTACCATTCTGGTGGGGAACAAGCTTTGCTTCCCATGCCTGACAAAATATACACCATCATATTTAGAATCCTATATCAAGCATGGAGGAACTCGATGTCAACCAAAATAAGAATTGACTAGATGCCTTTAATACTGGGTGCTATGGAAGAAGATTAATGAGTTTTGAGGAAAGGGGGCAAATAAAATTTGAAGTGAATGAAGAGCGACAAACTTTCAAAAGAAGTGCGGTAATGACAAATTCAAACAATTTAAATGAAGGATGCAGGATTGAAATGACGGTGTAGAAGGAAATTCAAAGGACGTACCTTATAATGGTTGTGATATGCGTCAACATCTCGTAGGCTCTGCGGCACGTCAATCATTCAAAGCCAGTAATGATGAATGGTATAATTTCTAGACAGTATGGAACTAAAAGTGGCTCACATTTAATGCTACTGCTGATGGCACAGATGAAGCCCGTCAGACTGGGTGCCCTTTTTGGACAGCTAATAAAGCCCATTGAATTGAGAGCCTTTGTCCAGCCAGCTAATGAAGCCTTTCGGACTAGAAGCATGAGTTCGGACAACTGCTAATCCCACCGTCATGATACTGGAAGGCTAAATTTCAAACCTCCTAACATGGGGGCTAGTGATGAGTACAGTTAGCCCGACCTAAGAGGAATGCCCATTAGCAAAAGGAGTTGGTTTAAAACTGGATAACGTTCCAATTGCCCCATATAATTCAAAGTGAATAGATGAGTCCATCAGTCCTATCAGAATGGCCCATGTTTCATGTGTTGAAGAAACCTACTCTCTCAATATAGAAAGCTAATTGATTTGAGTGTCATAAGATAAATGAAAAAGTAAACCCCGTCAATCTCCTGACCTTTTATTTGTCCATTGCGTTATACAGGATCCAGATTCAGGGTATACAGAAACCAAACCTACTTCAAATCAACCAGATCAGGTAAATCAATTATTGGCTCTCTAGTCCATATAGTAATTCGGATCCAGCGCATGAAGATGTAATTTTTTAAGTTTTTGGTGAATATTTTGCTTGGATGCGTTAAGTATTTAGCCGCTTGAGGATTATGAATTGGTGCTGTTTATTATTTATTTATTTATTTTGAAAATTAATGAGACCATGTTGCCCTTTTTTGTTTTAGCTTTTGGTGTTTTTTTTTTTTTTGATATTTTTTATGTTATAACATATCGAAATAAAAACAGTTATGACTTTTAAAATGGTGAAGGTGGATACTTTTTTTTTTTTTTCGGTAACAAATAGATTAAGAGCAGCAATTACAGACAAATAAATTAAATATTTATTCTATATTTAATACTGATAACAATAATAGCAACAATAAAATAACAATATAATCCATAACAAATGACAGTGAATTTCTATCTGCTTAAAAAAAACCTATAATATTAGAAAATATACGATGGGTGGCACTTTACTACGAGTGTTTCTGCGCTCTTACATTCCTCAGGAGGATTAAGGGTTGCATATAATGCCAGGCCAAGCCGGCCTATGGAAATCGGCACACGCCGGCCTATCAAAATAAAAACAGTAATATTGATCAAATATTACTGTATACGAAAATTTACAGCAATAATTGATGAAATTGAATGATTATTATAATTAAACTATGTGTGATTAGGCCAATTTGTAGCACAATAAAAACTACTTTCTAAGTAAGCTACTACTTAGCCTAAATAGCAATTAATCATTTATTTATGATTATGAGGCAAGTATAATGCTGAGAGTTTAGCATCAATCATCATATTACACTATAAATATTATTTTGTTACACACTATGGTGTCTTCTTTTTTCGAATACATTAACTACGGCCTGAATGATACTCAATAGTATGTCAATTTAAACAAACTCACCATAAGATTGATAAAAAATTGATCCACAACAATGGTTGGACAGAAAGCGGACTCAAAGCACACGAATTGATCTTAGTAATACATGTGGTTTAACATAAGCAATCGATGCTTGGAGAGTTTCCAGACCTTCAATTTATACCTAAGAGACAACAAAAGTTCCTACAAAAGGCTTTGAAGGCAGTTTACTACTTAGCAAAATTCACCTTCCCAATTGGTCCAAGGAAAGACTCCCACAAAGCCCCAGCTCCCGAGGAAGATGGACCAAGGTTTGAAGATCTCTCGGCTCTAGATCAATGACTCAAGGCTCCAAGCCACCCGAGGAGCTTATAAAATTGGGTCCATTTTATTTTGTTGAGGCATTGAAATATTGTTACGGACTCCATGTGGTCGCCGGCGTCGATGACAGTAAACCAACGGAAGGGGAGTTCTGGCGGAAGGAAAGGTGGCTAGGGTCACCTGGTTCAGGGCAGTGAGTTGGGAAAGGAGGAAGAAACACAGACGCGAGAGAGAGAGAGAGAGTAGAGAGAGAGAGAGAGATGAAACTGAATTTTTCCTTTCCTTCTTCATTCAACGCAAGCCAAATATATATATACGGGAAACGGGGGATATGGGAAAACGGGATATGGGAAAACGGGGTTCGTAACAAATATATATATATTTTTTATAATAGAGTTAATTATCTAAAGAGTGACAGATAAGTGATTTCCAATTATTTATATGAAAATTTTTTTAGAAAATCAAACAAAGGTTGATTATGTCCATTTTGATTTTGTACCTACGCTCTATAACAAATATTGAAGAGTATCTCAATTATTATTACACTTTATTGCATCAATTGGTAATAGTCCAAGAACTAAAGGCCATGTAGGGCGTTTTGCCTTTTTAGTGAATATCAATATCCATGATGATAAGGACAAGATAAGATAGGCTAATGCATTCTTGATTCCAAATGAAGCCTCCAGATTAGATGGAGGAAGCACTGACACAAGCTCCACTATATCTACGAGGTTTGACTCCAAACCCCTACAATGAGTCATTACATTGGACTTTCTTACTAGGTTGCTTGAGAAAACGTCGCTAAAAAGCATATGAGTAGACATACTTGGCATGGAAAAATCAATATTGATACGACATCGACTGGATCATTGTTTTAGATGCCTTCTTTGATTAGAAGGAGATGGGTGAGGATCAAAAGGGAAGTTTGTAGCCATAAAGCGATGAGGATGAGCGATATTGTGGCAGTAGCATTAACCACAATTGAGAGATCGGTGAGTTCAACCCTGAGTCAACACTCGGGATGAAATAAAGCTCATCTTGGATAAAAAAAAACCTACCAGTTGACTATCACCATAACCTTTATCAAAAATTCCATCTATTATGGTTGTGGCTTGGTCATGATGTTTCAAGTTATATTGAAGACTTCTACAATTGCCTAATTTGCACTGATCTTTGGAAATCTGGTGATCAACTTGTGGCTTGATATCTTAGTGGGGTTTCAAACCAACAATCCATGACAAGTTGGTTTTGCTACACCTAACTACTCTCGAGGAACGTTTCCAAACAACCCTCAAAGTCGAAGGAATGTTAAAGCAACGAAGACTCGACAAAGCAATCCCAGTCAGCTCCCTAAGTGGCTGAGCGACAAAGGAAAAGGGAAGGAGGTTCCTAGCAAAAATATGAGCCCCCAAACACCCGACCCCACTTCCAAGAGTGATGAATGCTTCTGTTGTGGAAAGACGGGGCATCGGGTCTATGTCGGTCCACAAAAAGGAATTGAGGTCCAAGTAAATATTATTGATAAAGTTAATCCAAAAGAGTATCCAGCTGTGAGGGATACTGATTTTTAGGAGAAGTGTGTGAACCGATCATGAAAATGAATTTCTTATGGTTTAATGGGTCTTGACTGCATCTAAGGGATGAGACAACTATCTTTCATATGTCTAGGACGACTAAGAGATGCGTCATTGTCATAGATTCCAAGAGTTTTATTAATCTCATCCCCAAGGAGATGGTTGACAAATTGAAACTCAAATGCGAAGTTCACCTGAAGCCATACAAAGTTTCATAGTTTAAGAAGGATGGTGAGACAGCTATCAAAGAATGTTGCACTATCTGATTCTCCATAAAAGGACGAGGATGAAGTTCAGTTAGATGTAAT
The DNA here is from genome assembly GCA_025585075.1 of Nepenthes mirabilis. Lineage (NCBI taxonomy): Eukaryota > Viridiplantae > Streptophyta > Magnoliopsida > Caryophyllales > Nepenthaceae > Nepenthes > Nepenthes mirabilis. Next base: position 10,013 of record JAODPA010106427.1, read on the forward strand.
TCCTATGATTGCATGCACATTTTATTGGGACAACCCTTGCAACATAATTGAAAGGTACAGCAAGACGAGTATCTCAACACTTAATCTTAGGTTTTGGGAGTCATCAAGTAATACCTTCAACAATTGAAGGATAGTCTCACCACCCATAAACCAAACAATTTCCTCTTATTAAAAAAGTTTTGAGGAAGTCCGTAAGAGTAAGTGCTTGGCCTATGCTTTAGTTGCATATGCTGTCGGCCTAGATGAGCTAGGACCTTTTCCTAAGTCCGTCCTCAAATTGTCAGCGGAATGTTTAGATGTCTCACTAGAGGAGCTTCCAAATGAGGTACATCCAAAGGAAGACATACAACCCCAAATTGACTTGGTGCAAGGTGCAACCTTACCAAATCAACCCCACCATCAAATGAGCCCCATGAGAGCAAGCTAAACTCTAATTCCAATTGACCAAGTTACTACAAAAGGGTTTCATCTAAAAGAGTTTTGGCCATTGTGGCATTTCGGTTCTGGTCATGCCCAAGAAGGATGGTTTATGGCAGACGTGTGTTAATAATTGCACTATCAATAAAATAACTATCAAATATTGATCTCCAATCACTCATTTTAATAATATGCTTAATATGTCATACAATGTATAGATCTGTTCCAAAATTGATTTATGAAGTGGGATTCACCATATTTAACTTTTATCCGGTGACAAATAGAAATCGACATTCAAGACCTATAGGGGCTTTATGAGTGGCTTATTATGCCATTTGGATTTTCCAATGATCCAAGTAGTTTTATAAAATTAATGAATTAAGTCTTTAAACATCTCATCAGAAAATTTGTGGTCATATATTTTGATGACATCCTCATCTTTAGCCTCAATCCTAAACAACACCTTGAACACCTACGCCAAGTACTCCAATTCATACGGTAAGAGAAACTCTTTGTAAATTTAGTAAGTGTTCTTTCTTCATAGACCAAGTGAAGTTCCTTGATTATGTGGTCTTTCCCCACAATAATGAAATGGACAAGGGCAAGACTATGTTACCGAGGTCCAAAGTTTTCAAGGATTGGCCACCTTTTTACAGACGATTCATTGGGAATTTCAATGGCATTATCGAGCTGTTGATGGATTTTTCCAAAGTGGGACAATGCTCTGGTCTTGAATCTACTGATGCTAGCTTCCGAGCAATCAAACAAATATTAATTGAGGCCTCTATTCTAGTTTTATTGAATTTTAGTGATGTCTTCATTGTGGAGTGTGACACCTCCCACACTGGAATAGAGGTCGTACTCAATCAGAATGGACACCCAGTTTCCTTCTTTAGCGTGGAACAAGTGCAAAAGGCAATTACTCAACCTACTGAGCAGAATTTTATGTCATTATCCAAGCTTCACTATTTAATCCCCCAAGAATTCATCCTATAATCATGAAGACCTACACTTTCTTCACAACCAAAAGAAACTCAATTCCCTGGATACAAAATGAGTTTCTTTCCTTCGAGAGTACTTTTCTGTACTCGAGCACTAGTCCAGACCTACTAATAAGGTGGTTGACTCTCTTGGTTGGAAGGCATATCTTCATAAAGCCTTCTCTTATGACATGCTTGTGTTTGATTTACGTCTGGAACATTACTAGATGGACCCTCATTTTTCCAAGATAATCAGTGAACTCAGCCAAGATAATGACAACATGTTTCTCTATATTGATGGGTTCCTTATTCTCAGGAATCAACTATATCTTCCCAAAGAATCTCTCTGCCTACACGTATTAATGGAGCTTCATGGAGAAGGTTTGGCAGGAACTCTGGGCAAGACAAGATCCTAGGATTAGTAAAGGAGAAATTGTATTGACCTCAAATGGAGCGCTATGTTGATCACTTTGTCAAGAGATGTATCACTTGTCAAAGTGGTAACTTAGGACGGCTTAACCAAGGCCTATACCTGTTCCTGCCCATCCCAGACTGGCCATGGGAGGACCTCCCCATGGATTTCATCTTTAGTCTTCCCAAGACAATAGACGGGAATGATTCAATCTATTTTATAGTTGATCAATTGTCTAAAATGGCATACTTTATTCCTTGTAGGAACACCATTGACACATCTCATGTGGCATGACATTTTTTTTTAAAGAAATCATGTGACTTTATGGTGTGCTATAGACCATAACATTTGATCATGACCCTTGTTTCTTAAGTCCTTTTTTGAGGACACTGTAGGGCCTTCTTGGACAAAAATTCTCTAGCATGTGTCATTCCCAAATTGATGAGCAAACCAATTGTCAACCGTTTGCTTGGGACCTACTATGGAGCATAACTAGCCAACAACCTATGAACTAGGCGTTTGTTTAAGTTCAAGTAGAGTTCATTTATAACTCATCAAAGAACTGCTCAACCCAATTATCACTATTTGAGAACAACTGTAGACAAAACTCGAGCCTTGTGCTCAATCGAGTGCCCATCCTAGGGCACTCGAAGTATTGACACAGAGGAGTTGGCTACACATATTTGAGAATTACATGAAAAAAAATAAAATTGAGACTTAGTTTAGTCAACAACCATTGCCAATTTGCCACTAATGTCCGCCAATAAGATATAGAATTTTAAGAAGGAGATCTTGTAATGATTCATCTACAAAAGTAGAGTTTTTTGACGGGCCTATATGGAAAGCTTAAGAAATGCAAGTTTGGATGTTGCCAAGTCGTCAAAAAGATTGGACGAGATGCTTACCAGATTGAGCCTAGAAAATGACTGAGTACTAGTCCAACTAGAAATTTATTGATAATGACTACCAGATGAAACGACTATTTATTGATAATGAAAGTTTTTGTAATTTGCTTTACCTCGATACATTTTTTAAACTCGGTTTAAAAATTTAAACTTGGTTTAAAAAAGAGTTAGTTAAAATCTGCAGAAGGCCCATTGTATGGCATTGACAACGAACCGGTGCCCGTGTAAGGAACGATCCGATTAGAAATGACCCTAGTAACGTACTCGAGAATGGCAAGTTGTACACTTATCTTCTTGGTAGTCGACTTGCCCTCTGTATACAACGTAATACTAGGCTGGCCATACCTAATAGCGTTCGGGACCGTCACTTCAATACCACACCTTAAAATGAAATTTCCAACACCAGAAGGTGTGGGCAAAGTACTGGGTGAGCAAACCACTGGACGGACATGCTACATGTCCCAAATCGCTTCTAACGACAGCACCAAAATAGTAGGAGAACTTGACCATCGAGACGAGGTAACCTTGCAGTAGGCGTAGTCTAGTGAAGCAACCGACCTAATCCCACTGAATCTGGATGATCCAGAAAGGTGCGTACGAATCGGCGGCTCACTCGCCTGTGCGTTATGCGAAGAACTGATCACATTCCTACGATGGAACGCTGACATCTTCGTATGGGCTCCCACTGACATGCATGGGATTTCAGGCCGGGTAATGGTCCATAAGTTGGGCTTCGACCCGAATCGAAAACTCGTCAAGCAAAAGCGGAGAAACCACTCAGTGGAAAAGTTAATCGCCATCCGGGAGAAAATAAAGAAACTGCTGGATACTGGATTCAACAAAGAGGTTCAATACCCTGATTAGCTTTCCAACGTAGTCTTGGTAAAGAACAGCAATGGGAAGTGGAGAATGTGCGTCGATTTCACCAACGTTAACCAAGCTTGCCCAAAAGATAGCTTTTCTTTACCTAGATTGACCTGCTAATAGACTCAACATCCGGACATGAGCTGTTGAGTTTCATGGATGCCTATTCTGTGATGACCCGAGTTCTAATTATGATAATTGGAAGGTAATTAAGTTAAAATAGGTGAATTGTGTTCAAAAGGTACGGGAGGAATGGATTGGAAAGCTCAAAGAACCGGAACTAGTAAATCGGGAACTGAAATTGTAAGCAGTGAAAGGTTGATTCATTGACAAGATTCGGGTTTTAAATTGTGATAATCATGACTTATTGAGGTTATATAATCAAAAATAAGGTCCAAGGATGTGAAAGATGGGTTAGAATGGTCAAAATGGGTCTCGAACGGTGAAAACGCGACGTAGGCTTGCTGCAGGCTTGACGCGGGCAAGACCCGCGCCCTCCGTGCGCTCGAGCCTTCCTATCAGGAGCAAAAACCAGTGGCGTGCCCGAAACCTTCTGCTCGCTGGCCGCTCGAGCGGCGCACTGCCCGAAGCCTTGCCACCTGCTGGCCGCTCGAGCGGCTGCGCAATGTATAAAAGCGCGCCCAACCTTCTTTTCCCTCATTTCTCACGAACCTAGGGTTTTTAGAGAGAGAGAGGGCGACAAACAAGAGAGAGAAAGGAGGAGATCGAGGCCGTGGAGTTCGAATCCAGCTTCGAGCCCGTTAGAGAAATCGTAGAGCATGTCGAGGCAAGTACATGTATACCATTTTTCTTCCATTTTTTTGATTTTCGTTCCATCCTCTTTGGGTATTTTGTTCCGATATCTGACCCTGTGTATGTATTTGTAAAGCCCATGACTCTACCGTGTATATATACGAATTTCATGTCCAACTTTGAGGAATTATACCGGATTTTGCACAATAAAACCCTCACCCACGCACGTGTACTGTTCATGTGCAATCGGGTGGATTCCGGCCCTCAATTTTTGGGAATTTTGTATAAATTGAGACTAGAATACCAATACCCACGCCCTAGGTAAATTAATTTGTCAATTGGGTACCCGATTTGATAAAATTATGTGAATTCCCGTTTGCAAAGCCTTAACCCTGCGCCCGGGTGGTTTCGGGCTCTGATTTTTGGGGCTTTTGATTTATTTAAGATTAGATTATGATTATGCATGACTTGGGTAAGTTAATTTATTTGTTGGGTATCCAAAATTGTGGTTATGTAAGGAAATTCGTTCGCAAAGCCCTTAACCCATGCCAGGATACCGTTTAGTCTTCGATTTGGGGTTTAATGTGTAAATTGACTTGGGATTATAGTTACCCATGCCTTAGGTTCGATAAATTACCTGTAGGATGTCCGAAATTTTGAGAATCAACCGACTCGTGCACATGTACACTGTTCACGTGCACCATTCCTGTGCACTGTACATGGGTACTGCTCTTCCGTAAATTTCGGACGATATTGTGCAATACTTCCTTGTTTAAATGCCGATTAAGGGATATGTGTTTGTAGAGAGAGGAAGTTGAGGCACAACAACAAGCACGAAAAGGAAGAAAGGGGAGAGACCACCGTTTAGATCCGATCCGGGTAAAATAATTGTAGAACGAGTTCAGGCAAGTATACCTCGGACGTCGTTTTTCGATTTTTACTGTTTCTTTTGCTTTAAACTTGATGAAATGTTACGAAAGCGATATTGTTGCTTGTTTATAGTATATGAAGCATGTTTCCTTCAATTAATCGGTTGGATTATATGTTTATCCATGTTTATTGCAAGATTTAGCTTCGATTTCGTGAATAAGGATGAAAATAGTGTTCGATTTGCCTCGGAAAGCATGTAATGAAATCCTAGCTCAAAAATGTTGTAAAGATTGAGTAAATTGCATGATTTAATGTATATGCATGGCATCTATGACATTAATTTCATGAAAAATGTACATGGAAGAGACCGATTTGAGTCCGACAGTTTTGGCGAAGCCCTATTTACGAAAATGAAGAGGTTTTGATGAGTTTTGACCGTAACTTCTGTTATATGAAAGTTAATTGACATCAATGTGCAACTTCCTGTATAGTTTGTTTTCAAAAATATGTACGAGCCTATACCGACAAAATTTTCATGTGAATTTAAAGAAGTGCTGAAAGTGTATTGTGAAAGTCTGATTTTGAAAAAGGGGTTTTCAATAAAGAGATTGTTTTCGTTACAGTTATTTTAGGACTCGGGACTAACTACAGTCCAGATAGGTTCTCCGGCATGCCTTAGGACTTTTCGGTGGTAATCGAAGATAACTCTGTCCATGGAGTTATTTGTGGTCCGCCCTACCTCGGGGCATTACGGTCAGGAGGAATTACCGTTATTGGCCTACCTTCGGGTGGTATACCGTACAGATCCCGTGAGATGGGATACCCATATGACAGTTACCGACCTTAGATTGTGTGGAGTGAATACAATTTATCCTCGATTATTCGCCCCCTCAGCTAGTACGGTATACTGGCAGGGTCTGTACCGATATGTGATGAAGTACCGTTTACTGTTTTATTGATATGTTAAGTTACCGTACCGCTTACCGAAAATGAAATACTGATTATCAAATATGAAATACTGTTTACCGATATGATATGTACCGTTTACCGTATATCATACCGATTACCGATAGGTTATGTGCTATTTACCATTTATCGTACCGATTACCGATAGGTTATGTTACCATTACCGTTTACCGTATCGATTATCGATATGTTATGTTACCGTTACCGTTTACCGTACCGATTATCGATTTTGAAGTATTGTTTACCATTTGCCGAGTATCTATTTTTGTTTGCTGTTTACTGAACACTGTGCACCAACCACTGATTTCTGATTCTGAAGCATAGTACTGTCAATGTATGTTTTCTCTATTTTCTTAGACTGCATTCTGATTAACCGTTCTATTTATATATAGTTGCATAACCGTTCTACTTCATCGTTTTACTACTCACGTGCATATACCTTGCTGGGCCTCGGCTCACTGTTTTAGTGTCTTTTTCTCCTTCAGATGAGACAGTAGAGCTACTGCCTGATAAAAAAGAGTAAACAGAGAGGAGTTGCTTGAAGACTTTTGAGGACCACCGCATACTGGAGCTATTATGAAAGAGCCTGTTGATGTAAAGGCTTAGCTGGAAATGTGATTTTTGTATATTGATCTTATATTTATGGATGCTCTAGAACATGTGAATTTTATATAGAAAGCATATGATGTGTATGATAGTAAAAGAGAAAAAGCTATGCTTCTACAGGTTATTAGTTTACTTCCGCTATATACTCTAGATTTACTGTACAGGTCTTAGATGGCATTTCGTTATTGAACTGTTAGCGTAGTTAATATTTTTATGGATTTGTGCCATGGATGGCACATGTGATCTTGTGTATGTCTGTTGTAGGATTTGTAAATGATGGTTAGTTGTGTGTTTGTTGTGGATGATTATACAGGATTGTATTTTTAGATTTTTCATCCGATTACAAAGGCGACTCTGCCGAAATTTCTGCAGAAGTCTTGCCTTACGTTTAGACCGTTAATTGTGTTTCTGTTTGACGGAAACTTTTGAGGAAAAAAAAATAATTCATTCCGTCACAATTGGTATCAGAGAATTGAGATGCCTTAGGAATTAATTGACCAAAAAGCGGAAGTATAGGATTAAATCTCTGTACAGAATTCCTGTAGGGATAGGTTGAGGAAGTTAAGACAACCACGATCATTGAGAATTAGTTCTTAAGCTAGTGCTAAGCTAGGAATGATGATTTAGATTAATTGGCTAGCTTACGTGTCCTAGCTAGTGTCTAAGGAGTGTCTTAATGCGAAATATCTTGGTCTCAAGGAACTATTAGTAGTAGCTCTTAGATGGGGACTACTAATATTAGAGGTTGGTTGATCGTAAGATTGAGGGATGTCCTTATTCATAGATGGATGGTAAAAAGGTCCAGTGTTTTTGTTAGAGACATTTGTCTAATTTGTATATTCCGTGACCTTATGTATTATTGTATTGATGTCGGGTTGTGGGTTATCGGGTTAAAGTCCGCTCTGTCCATTCCACCCTTTAGTCGATCGAGCCGTCCGAAGCCCCCGCGCTCGCCTGGTGCTTGATACTCGCTTGAGCTGAAAATCCAGTAGGTACCCGGCTCGCGAGGCGCTCGATACCCGCTCGAGCCGAAAATTCAGTAGGGTGCCCGCTCGCTGCTCGCCTTCTAGCCACTTGAGCTCCCGCAGGGTTTCTCACGAAACCCTACGTTCGCCCGCCGCACGCTCGAGCTCCGCTCGAGCGCCGGTGCAACGGGCAAAAATTTTTGAACGATTTTTGCACCATCTATAAATACTGGACTTAGGTTTTTGAAACCCTAACAATTCTGGAGAGATCAATTTCGTGCCTCCTTGAGAAGAAAGGGCTCTTGTGCTTTAATATTATTGTACCTCTTGAGAAAACTAAACACTACAAAATTACTCTTCATGCTCAAACAAGTTTTCTCACCAATCTTCTTTCACATTGAATCATTGTCTTCTACCTTCGTTTGGAGACGTTGGTCCGTGAAGAAGGAGACTCGTTTATGGTTGGCAATTCAAGTGGCACGAGAGGGAAGTTGACGTGAAGACCGGAAGGTGTCCGGTTCCGTTGTCGCGGGCAAATCCAAGGAGTTCCTTGGTAGGGATCATGTGACGGGAGTAAGTCGGCTAGGTTAGCATGTCGTTACCACCCGGTCTGTAAGTTAATTTTCATAGTGCATTGCTTCCCTGGCCGTTGAAGCCCGGAGTGTTTTTCTCGATACCGAGGGTATCGAGTTTTTACTTCGTAACCAAAAATCACGTTTTTATTTTATTGCTTACGTATTTTGTTTACTGTGCATGATTGTTAGTCTCGTATGCATCTAGTACGAAATATCTTTTACGTGTATTAGATATTTATTTCTACTGCTACCGCTATACTTTTAACGGGGTCGAAACGTGATTGTTCACGATTAGCCAAAACGTGCTTTTTCAATTGGTATCAGAGACTCACCTCGATATATATTCCCAAATATATATATATATTTTTAAAATTGGAGTGTCCTTATTTTTTAGATGTCAGCTCCTAGCAAGTCTCTATCACGCAAGTCCAGCGGCAAACGATCTCGGCCGAGTGGGATCTCCGCTCCTGATCGCTTTATCAGTCCTGAGGCCGAGACTCTATTTCACACCCACATGTCAAATCGTCAACTCTCCCTCGAACGGGAAGTTAGTTTTGATTCAGTTGATCCGTCCATCACCTCTCTCTTCACTGACCGCGGTTGGGCGCCAGTCCTCACCTGTTTGATTGCTCCATCGCTTGTACTTATTCAGGAGTTTTACTCCAATATTCATGCGATTTTTTATAATTCATTCTCCACCTTCGTAAGGGGGGCACATCTTCACATTACTGCTGATATTCTTACATGTGTTATTGGTATCCCTCAGGTGGTTAACCCACCCTACCCTTACTCTTCAGCACTCTCCCGGCCTAGTTTTAATGAGATTGCCAACTTTCTCCACGGTGCCCCTCTGGAGTGGAATGACAAAGCGTTCCAGACCTCGTACCTCTCCTCTCGGCGACTGGTTGTGAGCCGTATCATGCTCATGAACCTGTTTCCTGTTTCCTACTTCTCGTCCCTTTCCGAGGAGAAGGCCTTATTTCTGTATGCTCTCTTGAGTGGTCAGCCCATTGATTTACCATCCCATTTTATCACTCACATTGTTGCCAACTTCTCCGGTCGGAAAGAGGCCAACCTACCTTTCGGGTGCCTTATTCAGTGACTGCTTGATGGGCTCGGTCACCCCTTCGTTGACTATCCTCGCCTCCTGTTCGGCCGACCTATCACCTCCACCACCGTCGCTCAAAGTCGGTCTCGTGCCCGTCGTTTTGCTGCTGACCCCCTAGAGCTGTTCGATGAGCCTCTCCCTGACGTGCCTCCTCCTCAGCCGGACGAAGGCCCCTCTGGCTCTGCTTCGTCTTTTCCTGACCCCTAGGGTCCTGGCCCGTCTACTTCGTATCAGCACTCCACCTCTTCCTTGGCCGCCCTGATGGGTCAGATGTCTCGCCTTGCTGACCGTTTTGAGTGTCTGTATTCCTCCCAAGAGCGGATTCTCGCTTCTCAATCTCAGCTCCAGTCCCACATGCTTGCTGGTTTTGAGCGGTTGGATGCTGGTTTTGAGCGGTTGGATGCTCGTTTGGCTACTCAGAAGGTTGTGTTTCAACGCTGCCAGCGACATTATGGCTCTCCACCTCCCAGCGATTCTGAGTGATCCCCTCTCTTTGGCTCTTCGTGACAAAAAGGGGGAGATCGAGGTTTCTTTTTGGCGCATGCTAATAGGGGGAGCTTAGGCGAGATGTTCTTATTTTTGTTAGGGGGAGATTTGCTATTTATGTTCCTTCTAGACGTGCTATTTATTTGCTATTGATGTTATCTGTTGCCTTGCTATTGATGATATCTAATCTTTATGATATCTACTTTTTCTGTTACACTTAAGTACTGTCTGTTATTATTGCATGCTGTATCTATTATTGCTTATATCTTTATCATGTTAACCCTGCTTGACCAGGTAACTCTGTTACACTGTTACAGCTGTCACTACTTACATCGCCTCAGCAGTACTAGTGTAGTTTCTTTTATTTTTTTGTATCTCACTAGGTGTAG
>JAODPA010106438.1:0-20307 GCA_025585075.1 Nepenthes mirabilis
AGGCCCTGGATCCAGCATCCAGGACACGCTCTCTTAGATACTCTGACTAACGCTTTCAAGCGGACTCTCTTGAACTCTCGAATACTTGGAGACTCTTTCTTCAAGCAATGACAGGGACAGAAAACCCTAAGCGCTCTGGTTTCCAGCAGCCAAACTCTAAAACACACTCCAACTCCAAGGCAACAAACGGGTCCTTACACACGTTCTCTGCCTTCCCACCATCCAGATACGAGAAAGGACTTGCACCTTTCTGACATCTGGAGCAGACACTCCTTTCCTCTCTTTCGTCGCATTCCCTCCTTTTCAGTTCCTTCCATTGAAGGCTGTTTACTGACTTGAGCGTCGGAGTGTTATCGGTGGGATCACATCCCGCCGTTAACGCTGACCTCTCGTTTGTTTAGTGGTGTGCAGGATTTGTACTCAGTGAACGGAGCCGGTTTAAACCATCCAGAAAAAACCTGAATCCGTTCGAAGTCGGATCCAGGTACGCATCAGTATCTATTAGAATATAAAATTTGTATCTGTATTTGCAAGGATATGAAATTATAAATTTGTAACAAGTAATTAAAACTCTATAATTTATTATCTGTTATCTGATATTTGAAACTTTCTCTCGATATGAGAAGTTCAAAGAAAAAAAAATATGAATATTTGTATAGAGTCTCCAATATGAAATATGAAAAAAATTATGAAATAGGACCAAAAATTTTTATATTAGATGGTGGTATTCCCTGATATACTTTAAGATATTATTGAGATAAATCGAGAAATTATCTCTGTGCCACGGGGGACATGGTAGCATAAGAATAAGGACTATAGGCCAAATATATTTGAGATTATAGGTATACTGTCCGTCACCGGACATTAAAGTTTGAGATTCGTGGTTAGTGCCTTAGATCATGTGGAGCAATATGATCATTTTCTCAATTTGACTATATTGTTAGCTAGTAAGGCCTACTGGCCCTGATCCGTAAAGATAAAAATTTTTTTACATGTTTTAAAATTTAAAGGAATCAAAAATAAAATGAAAAAGATAAATGTATTCCAGAAAGTGTATTTATTCATATTTTATATTTATACATCTTCATGACGTCCTTATCTCCTTCCCGAACTTTATTTTGCATATATTATCTATTGTCATTGATTATATTACACTTATTGAGTATTTAGCTCATCTTTATTACTTTTTTATCTTCAGATATGTATGAACTTAGGCCTGATGAGGTGGGATAAGTTGACTAGGTTGCTGATCTTGGAATATGACTTTGTGAACTTAGATTTTATAATTTTATATCTTATGGAGTAAATTTTTTATATTATGATATGGAGATATGCTTGTGTATTATTGATATACTAATAGTTTAGTTTTCACTGCACTTTGATGGATGTATAAGCTTCCGTAGGCAATTATGGTTTGTATTTTGGTACCTAATGGCATTTCTTTGTTCGACGTTGTGTCTGGAGATGTGACGTTGGTGCGACAAATATATTGTAGCATTTGGATCTTGTATTGTGATGGTATGGTTATTTGTATTGTGCTGTACAGGGATATTACACAGGTTTATATTAGTCTGACGATTGTTTTACAGTCAGAATCTTGCCAATTTTCGGCCTAGTACATGTTGTCCGTCACAATAATACTGGTGGATTTACACTACAAAATTCATTGATTTACATGTTAAGTTATAGAAGTTTGGACTTTTTCTTATTTTGGTGGGAATCAAGTGAATGGCAAGAAACAAAGTATTGTGCTCTATTTGGTTGCTATGATTGCTTCAAAAATTGAAATTGCGAGAGTTAGATTGGGAAGCGGTTTGTGTGCAATGGCGATTATATAAGTGATTATATTGTTTGTTCAATGGCGATGAAATGAAATGTATGTTATGACCTTATAATTAATATGTGGAATACCGAAAGAGCTAGTAACGATTGTATATAATGTTAAAAAAATAATGGGTCGAATATTCAGAGTTTTCTGGGATTTTTTCTTTATTCTAGTGATAAATGATTCTTTGCGTTGGTTTTAACTGCGTATATATATTTTATCGGTACTTTATGGATAAGTAAAATAAAGTGTATGAAAACTCTACGGTATCCAAGCGAATTAGAATCCGTGGGATTTTAGAATAGTCTATATTTTTTCAGTACCTATTCCGTTCTAGAAGTTAAGATCATTGATATTGAGGAGAAATATTTATAGCCTAACGACCATTACAAAGGATGATATCAGGGATATCATTAGTGATTGGTATAAGAGATAGTATGAGTATACTACAGGTACAACCTCTGAGAGGGTTGTAGGGGTAGTAGGGATATATGGATATTAAATAACCTCGTGATACTTACGCAACCGTTGGAAGTATAAATACATAGCATTTGGTTTACTATGATAGAATAAGATTCATGGAAACTTTTGTCATCTCGTGCAGTTATAACCTCGTATTGAGCTAATGATTAGATTTGGTGAAATCCATATTGTATTTCTGATATCCAGTTATTCATATGGTTTTTGAGTCATGGATACGGTAAGTTATTGAGTCTTAGATAGTTGTTTGCATATCGCATATTATTATTGATTTTATACACATCATATTATTATCCGACATGATCGTTTACATTTCTATATTATTGATTATATTTACTTGTTGGGTATTCAACTTACTCTTATATTTCGTGACTTCAAATTGAAGAAATATCGTAGGCACTAGTTAAAATTTATAGGATTATTGTTGAGCACCATATAGAGGCGATTTTGGAGTTAGTGGCATATGAGTGATAGTGGAAAATATTCCTTTTATTTTGAGTAATTTATGATTATGAATATTATATTAATTAATGTATTTATAATGATCATTTATTATATGATAATTTTTAACAATTCGATAATTTTGAGTTCATATATAATGATACATTTTAGAATTTATGTTAGATAATTGATGCATTCTGATGAATTGAGATGTTTCCATATGGACTGGGTTTAGGGACTCGGTTTTGAGTCGTCACAATCTCTATATATAGCCGTCATATTTCTTTTACCCTAGACTTCTAGAGGGCTTCCTAGATGGTTATTTCAGCAGATAAAACCTTCTCCTTTGTGCTTATTGTTTGCTCCGTTTGAGAAACCGTAGCCTTAACGATTATGCTTCCTCTACAAGTTTTCTCACCCCATTTTGCTCCATCTTATACACCTCCTTTTGCCTGTTAACCTTCATTAGTGATATTTGTGGCATAAAAATTGGGATCCAATAGTGTATAGAGATCCAGCAGTTCGTAAGGGAAGATTGACTTGCAGACCAGAAGGTATTCAGTTTCATTATTGTAGGTAAATCCAATGAGTTTATTGATAAGAGTCATAAGATGGGAGTAAGTCGATTAAGTTGTTATATTTATACCACCAGATCTATAAGTTAATTTTTATAATGTATATCTTCGCTAGTCGTTGAAATTCAAGGGGTTTTACTCGATAATCGTGGTTATCAAAGTTTCCCTTCATCACCAAAAAGTTCATTTTTTTAGTTATTACTTGTATTATTTATTATTCACATCTATATTAGAATATATTTTACGTATATTATATATTATGTTATTTTTATTCTATAAATTTATTAAGGGGCCGAAATATTCTTTGTGATTTGGAATGCCTAATTCCTTTCAATTGGTATGAGTGACTCACCTCAATCCATTACCCTGATTTAAATGTATACAATTGGATCATTCTCCACTCCTCCCTTCTTTGATGAGAGTAACTATACCTATTAGAAGGTTTGTATAAGAGCCTTCCTCAAGTCAAAAGATGAAAGCATGTGGGTTAGCACCCAATCTGGGTGATTATCACCTAAAAACACTATGGGCGATGAACCGAAAGTTTTATCTTTATGAATAAAAAAAACTTGACACGTGCAATTGGAACAGTAACGAGATGCCATTTTTATGGTTGTATCCACTAAAGAATTCAAATGTATCTCAATGTGCGAGATATTGAAAGATGTGTGGGTTATTCTTGAGATCACCGATGAAAGAACCAAATTTGTCAAAAATTCTAAGTTACAAATACTTACTACTGGGTTTAAAGAAATCCAGATGAAGAATGATAAAATCTTTGATGAATTTTATACAAAATTAAATGATATTATGAACTCCACGTTTAGGAAAATGAAGTTTAAAAAATAAAATTATCTAAAAAGTACTTAGATTGCTTCTTGAATACTTTAGACCCAAAGTCACATCGAGGAGAGTAAGGATCTTAACAAAATGAAAATTGAAGAATTAGTTAGATCTCTTCAAACTTACGAGAACATACGTTCACAATCAAAGAAAAATAAATCCATTACTCTAAAATCTGTTAGAGAAGAGAGAGACCATGACTTCAATAAGGAGTCATGTAGTGACGAAGATTTTATTTTGTTTGTAAAAGGTTTTAAGAAATTTTTAAAGAAAAATAAAATTTCACTTGACCAACAAAATATGAAAGTAAAAATATCTCCCAAAAATGACAAGAAAGACAAATGCGAGATCAAAGACTCCAAATCGAAAAACATTCAATAAGTGCATTGCTATAAGTGTCAAGGTTTACGGTATATTAGAATTGAATGTCCACATTTTAAATGCCAATAAAGTCAAACTTTGAAAGCTAATGCAATCTCAAGCGATAATGAAGATGAAGATAGTGAAAGATGTATTGAAGAGGGTCGTGTCAAGTATATAGCATTTATGACCTCAATGTGCGAAAATGATGCAAATTTATTTGAAATCTTTAATCAAAATGATGACTTTCAGAATACGTCAAAAGCTTAATTTTATGACCTTCAAGAAGTATACAATAAATTATTTAATGAATATTTAAAGATCAAGAAAGCTAATGTGTCCCTAAAGCAAGAATTATCGGAACCCAAAAAAGAAAACATTGCTCTAAAAGCCGAGTTTGACACAAAAACTCAAGAGTTCAAAAAATCAATTGACTCTTTTACAGAAAAAAAATCAAAACCCTTGAATAGGATCTTGAATGTACTCAAATTGATCTAAAATAATTTTCAAGTGGGTCTAAATAATTGGATTGTTTGCTCGGTCTAGGAAAAACCAGCAAAAACAAAATGGGTTTAGGATATTCCATTAATGCCTTAAATGCTATTATAGGTTCAAAAACTGTCTTTGTTCCCGCCACATCAATCCCGAGGTGAAACGTTGTGCCATTCACTTCCATCAATTGGAGGCCTAAAAACTTTTCAAAGATGAAGGTTGATACTTCTAAAATTTCCTCTTCAAATAGTAGAAGAACTCATGGCTTAAATCATACTAGGAAGCAAGGTGAGAAAGTTTCCGTCAATTCTAAATTTGTCCCGACCTGTCATGGGTGCTGAAAACTTGATCATATTCGCCCCTATTACTATGCAACAAATTTTTGAAACACCTTTAGGCCAAGTCCAAAGATGGAGACTCTCGTCAACCATATTAAACTCCTAAATGATTAAGTGATGAATTTAAGTAAAATAATAAAATTCAGTAAGAAAATATGAATTAAGAAGAGTGATTTTACTTACCATTGAGTTTCATTGCCCTAAATTTGTTCATGTTGCCTTATAATAATTGAAATTGAATACTTACAAAAAAAAAAAAAAAATTAGGGAAGGGGGTACTCAGGTTATTTCTCTTTAGGGGGAGTTAGGGGGAGATTAGTACATTTGATATAAAGTGTACATGTGTGTACCCTTTTGTTCCCTCCTCATCTATCTTCTACACAGCGGTTCCACTAGCCAGCTGCTCAAGATTCCTCCGACTCTGGTTAATACACTTTGGTCATTCGTGACAAAAATGAAGAGCATTATCTTTCTTAGGGGGAGGTATGTTTTTTCCTTTACTTGGGTTCATGTGTTAGGGGGAGGTGTTATATGGAGAATTTCCTTGTATTTAGTTATCGTGTTTATATTTGATTCATATTACAATTGTGCTTAGTTATTATCTATTGGTTTACTACTATATCATATACTAACCATGTCTGAATAAGAATAACATATTTTCAGCACAGCAACATATTTTCTACTACCTTGATTTTTTTACCTTGTTTATTGTCCACTATGTGTAGGTTTTCATATATACAAGTTCTATCTTGGTAGTATCTGAACCAGTAATTCAATTGTATTTTTCTTTACTTTTTTTGTGGGGTTTTATCACGAAATTATCAAAGGGAAAATTTGTTAGGTGTATTTTTTCTTGGCATATTCTATAACTGCATCTGGTCGTTCGTTGATATCATATTTCCGTGTGTTCGGTTGACTTGTATCAAATTTGTAAGGTATATATTCCTAAACATAGTAATTCTAGTAATTAAGTTAATATAATTGACATAATTGAGTTTGGAACAAGTGGATTTGGAAAAAAACTAGAGAATTGGCCTTAGTGCAGGAAATTTAAGGTTGGGCTCGCTGCTGGCTCAAGCCTAGCAGAGGGTGTCATTTCTTGAAGGGTTGGGCTCGCTGTGGGTTCAAGCCCAGAAGTGGGCACCAAATCAAGTAGGCTCTAGGCTATCGCTGGCTCGAGAATGGATTGCAGCGTGAAAACCAGTGGCGATGGCACCTGCTAGGCACTCGCTTGACAAACACTCGAACACCAGTCTATTTTCAAGCCCGAGATGAGCATTACAACTTTTATTTTTCTACGAAGTCAAACCCTTAGAGAGAGAGAGCAATAAGAATAAGAGAGAGAAGAAGGAATTTGAAGCCCACAAGTCCGATTCTGAGCTAGTGCTAGTTATAAAGGTGATAGATCGAGTCGAGACAAGTGTACTCAAACACTTTTCTCTCATTTATTTACACTTTTATCTTATTTTTTTAGGTATCCTTATTCCAATACCTGATTAAACTTGTATTCCATGTCACTTATGTCCCTAACATGAACATACTTCGATTTCATATCCGTTTAGCAAGATTTGAACAGTTTTTCATAAGTTGGAACCCTAACCCATGCCCGGATAGATTTTACTATTTATTTCGAGTATTACGCTTAATTTGACACTAGATAATCAAAACCCATAACTTGAGCATGAAATTCCATCAATTTGATGACCGAAATTCCGCATTTTGTGCGGTCCATGCATACCAAAACCCTAACTCGTGCCCCGTGTATTCCAACTGATTTTCCAGTGAATCTTATGCATAAATTGGACTTAGGACATTGAACCTCGACATATCAACTTAGTTGAATTGTATTTAATTTCATAATTTATGAATATGCTAATTTTGTGTACTCCAGAATCAAGATACGAACTATTATAAAGGATTTCTCAATTCTTGAAGCTCTTGATAAATTATGCATGAAATTATGAATGTGTAATAAGCTAAGCTCACGAAAATATAGAAATTTGTATCGAAATAAACTTATGGAATAGGAAATTTGATGACAGAGAGAATTCTATAATTAGGTGATGGACCTATTAACTGATTGGTTTATGAAACATTCCTCAGTAGAGTGGCAACAAAGAATTTAATACTTAAGAATATAATTTCCTAATAAAATAAGGAACTAAGAATTTGGACCAAGGATTATGGATAATAAATTTTGACATACCAAAATATTACAGTGAAAAATTCAATGATTACTCTGACCATGTATCCTAGTTGCGTCATATTAGTGGATAATATACCTTGGCATGCCTTAATATAATATAATAGAAGGTCATCAACTGTTTTGAAACCGCTTGCGATTGAGCCGCTACGACTGATCGGCCCCGTCTATAGGGATTGTATGTAGATGGTCCTCCTCTAGGTCTTGAATAGGAGGAGATGGCTTTGGATTATGTATGAGCAAACACAATCTAGACCACAGTTTACCGTTCCTTTGTCAGTAAGGTCTACTGATCTTAGCCCCCAAACAAAATAAATCTTCGGTATAAATTGATAATTGAGAAAAGAAAAAGGAAATGAATTAAAGGAAATTGAAGACAAACCTTCATGAAAGCATATTCCTGTATTTTTGCTGCATGATCACCTATATGCCTCTTTTCCTTCCTGCATGCATTATTATGACCTGAAAATGAAATCTTGAATGTATCTTATTATCTTGTACCTTATTGAGTTTTAGCTCACTCCTTACTATTTTGTTATCCCTTTCAGATAATCAGTATGAATTCTTGCCCGACGAGAAGGAATTAGAGGAGTCAGCACCTAGCTTAGGCATGAAAATGATGCTTTTTATGCTTTGGAAGAACTATATTTTTGTATTTTGGGCTTAGTTGATTATTCTTTTGGGAAACAAGGAGATTGTGAATATATATGTTACCCTTTTTGTCTGTATATCAGTTATAGTGATATGTTTAGTTAGAAAATGTATTGTGAATTTTTAGTTTGCTTTCGCAGGTTTTTGAAGGGTACTCCAAGGCTTAGTGGCATCTCCCTGTTCTAACCTGGAGTCCAAACTTTTAAATTGTTGTAACTTGTGTTGAGGAAAAAAGGAAATTTTTGGGTCCTATGTTGGTGTTGTGTGGAATTTTGTATGATTTGCAAGTTTTATATTAGGCAGATATCCGTATTATAGCCGAAACTTTACTGAATTTTCGGCTAATAATACGATACGTCGCAATTGGTATTAGAGAGGGATTGGTTCAGGAGGTGCCTTAGGATTTGAACTGATTGACCATAGTTGAAGGCTAGGTTAATTTGATTAGATCCAAGATATAGATTGAACTTCCTATTTAAGTAGGTTTTGTTAAGTTTTGCGTGGAAATCTTACCCTATTTTTAATGCATAATGATAGGGATCCAAGATGTCAGGTCGAGGAAGAGGTTTCAAGGCCGGTCCTCACCCAAATCAGGAAGAAGTATACCTGGACATTATGGGACGTATGGTCGATATCATGGAGATGGTGGCTCAGAGTCATCGTCGGCCAGTGCCCACACCAGTTCCGGCTCCTGCTCCTGCCATAGCATCAGTAAATCCTAGGGCTATGGTGTACGATCGGTTCACCAGTGAAAGGGCGCTAGAATTCTCAGGGGATCAAGACATAATTAAAGCAGAAGCATGGATCAGGAGACTTGAGAAAATATTTACTATTATTCGCTGTCCAGAAGAGGACAAGGTGACCTTTGCAACATATAAGTTGGAGGGTAAGGCCGACTATTGGTGGGCAGTGTAGAAAGGGGCCATGGGAATCTCTGAAGATCAGATTACATTGTAAATGTTCAAAGAAGAATTTTTCAAGCAATATTTTCCAACTAGCTTATGACAACAGAAGGAAAATGAGTTTTCACAGCTTTGACAAGGGAAACAGACTGTGGTTGAGTATGCGGCCAAGTTTATGGAGTTGTCCCGGTACACCCCGCACGTAGTAGATGATCTGGCAAGGAAAGCCAAAAAATTTCAATCAGGGCTGAGGGATGACATCAGGTGGCAGTTAGTTACGCACAAGTTGCAGGATTATGGAGAAATATTAGACTTGGCCCTCATCTTTGAGAGGGAAATTGAGCAGCAGCAATTCTTTGCAAAGAGGTCTGGAAACCGAGGAAATCTGACTATCGGTCAAGGTTTGGGTTTTGGAGGGCTACCGAGGAGGGTGAAATCTGATGACAAGGGCAAGAGGAAGGCAGATCATCCGGTAGCAGCAGCACCGAGCCTGCCGGCAGCTAAAGATGTTTTTGATTATTGTAGGAAACGCCATCAAGTGAAGCTATGTTACAAGCGGATGGGAGCGTGTTTTAATTGTGGCAAGACCGATCATATGGTTAGAGACTGTCCTATTCCGAGGAGGCTAGTGGAGAAGCCAATCATCCCTGGGAAGGCTTCTGCAGTTACAGCTTGAATTGCGGAGGTGTCCCTGAATGTGGTAGAAGGTACTATTACCATCTTTAGTACCCATGCGCATGTTCTTTTTGATTGGACTTGACCCATTCTTTCGTATCTCCAAGTTTTGCACGTACCTTGTTGTCCTCTCTGAGGATTTTAGATCATGTCCTGATTGTTTCCACACTCTCTAGATTGCTAGTGGTTATGGATATCCCATATTCGAGGTGTGAAGTTTGGATTCAAGGGCTGCAATTGATGGTGAATTTGATTTTGCTCGAGATGCACAATTTCAATGTAATCTTGGACATGGACTGGCTGGCAAGTTATCACGCCAGTGTGGATTACTTCCATAAGCAGGTTCACTTTGTTATTCCAATATGTGAACCATTCCTTTTGCAAGGCGTAGTGCAGAAGGAGCCACCATGTTTTATTTTGACTTTATACGCTCGTCATTTAATGGATTCTGCATGTCAAACCTATTTAGCCTATACGTGCACGATTGAGAGTCATAGTGTGCCGACTGAGGATATTCGAGTGATCAATGAGTTTGAAGATGTTTTTCCCGATGAATTGCCAGGTTTGCCACCCAATCGGAAAATTGAGTTTGAAATTGAGGTTGTCCCTGGCTCGGACCCGATTTTGAAGGCACCATATAAAATGGCGCCTACCGAACAGAATGAATTAAAACAGCAGCTTCAGGAACTTTTGGACAAGGGGTTCATTCGACCAAGAGTATCTCCTTAGAGTGCCCCGATATTGTTTGTCAAGAAGAAGGATAGATCGATGCGGCTATGCATCGATTTCTGATAACTAAATAAGATCAACATTAAAAACAAGTATCCGCTACCAAGGATCGATGACTTATTTGACAAGTTGCAAGGAGCACAGGTGTTTTCAAAGATTGATCTTCGTTCGGGGTTCCAACAGTTGAGAATCAAGAAAGAGGACATAGTAAAGACAGCCTTTCGGATGAGATACGGGCACTACAAATTCCTTGTCGTGCCATTTGGGTTGTTGAATGTTCCAGTTACTTTTATGGACTTGAAGAATCGAGTGTTTCGACCCTACTTAGATAGATTTGTGGTGGTATTTATCGACGACATATTGATCTATTCAAGGAAGTGCATTTAAGTACTGCACTTCGAATGCTTTGGGAGGAAAAATTGCACGCCAAGTTGAAGAAGTGTGAGTTTTGGCTGAAGGAAGTTTCCTTTTTGGGTCACATTATTTCAAATGGAGGCATTTCTGTAGATTCAAAGAAGATTGAGGCTGTTGTTAATTGGAGCTGACCACAATTGGTAACCGTGGTTCAAAGCTTCCTTGGAATGGCCCACTAGACAAAGAAGGATGTTAAGTTTGTCTGGATGGATGATTATGAGCGAAGCTTTCAGGAGCTAAAAGATTAATTGACATTCGTCCCGATTCTGATGATTTCGGAAGGTTTTGGAGGATGTGAAGTTTTTTGTGATGCAAATAGGACAAGTCTGGCCTGTGTCTTGATGTAGCGCAGGAAGGTGATAGCTTATGGATCGAGACAATTAAAGACCCACAAAAAGAACTACCCGATGCACGACTTGAAGCTTGCAGCAGTATTATTCGCTTTGGAAATCTTGAGGCATTATCTATATGGTGAGAGGTTTTTGGTATATTCAAACCATAAGAGCCTCAAGTATCTCTTTTTTCAGATAGAGTTGAACATGAGGCAAAGGAGATGGATGAATTATCTAAAGGACTTTGATTATGATATCCAGTATCAGCCGAGTAAGGGCAATGTGGTGGCGGATGCCTTGAGCCATCACTCATGTTTTGCAGCTCACTTAAGGATTAAGAAAATGAAAATATTGGAAAGCATGAAGCATTGCGACATTCAGAGATATACCCAAGGGAATCGAATGATTCTGTTGCATTTCAGTGTCCAGTCGGAGATCTTGGATCGGATCAAGGAAGAATAAATGAACGACACGTTTTTAGCCAAAGTTGCTGGAAATTTGAACCAAGACTCCAGGATTGATTTTAGTGTCCGAGCCGACAGAGTCTTGAGATTTCAAGACCGAATTTGCATGCCAGATGTCGATGATTTGAAGGAGAAGATTATGAAGGAAGCTCACAGGTCCAGATACTCGATCCACCCCAAAATTAATAAGATGTATCAGGATCTAAGAAAGTTATTCTAGTGGAGGAAATGAATAGGAAAATTGTGGCCTTTGTGGGGAGATACTTGGTCTGTCAGCAGTTGAAGGTCGAACGTAAGAAGCCTTTCGGTCTTTTGCAGCCCTTACCTATTCCTAATTGGAAGTGGGAGGACATATCCAGGGATTTTGTGCTGCGTTTGCCGAGGACACTTAGGAACCATGATGCTATTTGGGTGATTGTGGACCGGCTCACAAGATCGGCACATTTTTTTGGCTATACGGACGATTTATTCGAGGGATAAGTTAGCCCGGATGTATATTAATAAGGTCGTGAGATTGCATAGGATCTTGGCCACTATTGTGTCAGATCGAGACCCGAGGTTTATCTCAAAATTTTGAAAAAGTCTGCACCGTAAATTGGGGTCATATCTGAAATTCAGCACGGCTTTCCATCCGCAAATGAATGGACAATCAGAGTGAATCATTCAGATTCTGGACGATATGTTGAGAGCTGCGATTTTGGAGTTGAAGGGCAATTGGGATGACCATTTAGCCTTGGCAAAATTCATGTATAATAATAGTTACCAAGTGAGTATTGAGATGGCCTCCTTCGAAACATTATATGGAAGAAAGTGTCGTTCTCCAATTTATTGGGAAGAAACCAGTGATAGACGGCTTACAGGACTGGAGATTATTATGGAGACATCCGAGAAGATCAAACGGATCCATGAGAACCTTAAAGTGGCCCAAAGCCGGCAAAAGAGCTACACTGATCAGAGAAGATCGGAATTAAAATTTGAAATCAGAGATTTTGTTTTCCTAAAGGTATCACCATTGAAGGGTGTGTCCAGATTTGTGCTTAAAGGAAAACTGAAGCCAAGGTTTATTAGCCCATTCGAAATATTGGAGAAAGTGGGAGAGGTGGCCTATCACTTGACTTAACTGCCATCCCTGGGAGAGGTGCATGATGTTTTCCACGTGTCCATGCTCAGAAAGTATGTCTATGATCCTGTTCAAGTCATTGACTTTGCACCTCTATCGATCAATGAAGAATTGTCTTATGTTAAAGAGTCCGTGCAGATCTTAGACCGTAGAGACCAAGTGTTTCGAAAGAAGACGATTCCTCTAGTCAAAGTTTTATGGAGGATCACGCCCTAGAGGAGGCTACTTGGGAGAAGGAGGATGAAATCCGGGAGAAATGCCCCCACTTGTTTTGAGGTTTGTAATGACTCTTAGAACTCATGAATTTCAAGGGTGAAATTTTATAAGTGGGGGAGGATTATAAAATACAGATTTCTAAATATAGTAATTAAGTTAATATAATTAACATAATTGAGTTGGGAACAAGTGGATTTAGAAAAAAAAAATTAGCCTTAGTGCAGAAAATTTAAGGCAAAGCTCACTATGAGCTTGAGTCGAGAAGTGGGCGCCAAATCCAGTAGGCTCCGGGCACACCGCCTCCTCGAGCCTGGATTGCGGTGTGAAAACCAGTGGCGAGGGCACCTGCTGAGCGCTCGCCATGCGCTCAAGCGCCAATCTATTTTTAAGCCCGAGCTGGGCGTCGTGATTTTCATTTTTCTTTGGAGCCAAACCCTTAGAGAGAGAGAGCACAAAGAATAAGAGAGAGAAGGAGGAAATCGAAGCCCACGAGTCTGACTCCAAGCTAGTGCTAGTTACAAAGATGATAGATTGGGTCGAGATAAGTACACTCATACCCTTTTTTCTCGTTTACTTGCACTTTTATCTTGTTTTTCTTGGGGTATCCTTCTTCTGATACTCGATTAAGCTTGTATTCCATGTTACCCATGTCCCTACATGAACATACTTCGATTTTATGTCCGTTTAGCAAGATTTGAACAGTTTTTCATAACCGGAAACCCTAACCCATGCTTGAATAGATTTCACCATTTATTTTGGGTATTACACATAATTTGACACTAGATAATCGGAACCCATAACTTGAGCATGAAATTCCATCAATTTGGTGATCGAAATCTCGTGTTTTGTGCTGTCCATGCATACCGAAACCCTAACCCTTGCCCCGTGCATTCTGATTGATTTTTCCATAAATCTTATGCATAAATTGGACTTAGGACATTGAATCCCAACTTATGAACTTAGTTGGATTGTATTTAATTTCATAATTTATGAATATGCTAATTTTGTGTGCTCCGAAATCGTGATACAAACTGTTATAAAGGAACTCTCAACTCTTGAAGCTCCTGATAAATTATGCATGAAATTATGAATGTGTGAGAAGTTAAGCTCACAAAAATATGAAAATTTGTATCGAAATAATCTTATGGAATAGGAAATTTGATGACAGAGGGAATTCTGCAATTAGGCGATGGGCCTATAAACTGATTGATTTATGAAATGTTCCCCACTAGAGTGGAAACAAAGGATATTGTGCTTAAGAATAGAATTTCCTAACAAAACAAGAAACTAAGAATTTGGGTCAAGGATTATGGATAATAAACTTTGACATACCAAAATATTACAGTGAAAAACTCAAGGATTACTCTGACCATTTATCCTGGCAGTATCATGTTAGCGGGTGATATACCTTGACATGCCTTAGTATATTATAACAGAAGGTCGTCATCTATTTTGAAATCGCTTGCGGCTCGATTGCCGTGACTGATTGGCCCTGTCTATAGGAATTGTATATAAATGGCCCGCCTCTGGGTCTTGAATAGGAGGAGATGGCTTTGGATTGTATAGGAGTAAATACAATTCAAATTATAACAGATCGTTTCTTTATCATAAGGTCTACTGATCTTGACCCCCAAACAAAATAAGTCTTCAATATAAATTGATAACTGAAAAAAAGACAAAGGAAATGAACTAAAGGAAATTAGAGACAAACCTTCATGAAAGCATATTCCTGCATTTTTGCTGCACGATCACTCATATGCCTCTTTTCCTTCTTGCATGCATTATTATGATCTGAAAATGAAATCTTGCATGTGTCTTATTATCTTATGCCTTGTTGAGCTTTAACTCACTCCATTCTATTTTAATACCCCCCCTCAAATGATCAGCACGAATTTTTACCTGACGAAAAAGAATAGGAGGAGTCAGCACCTAGCTTGGGCATGAAGATAATGCTTTTTATGATTTGGAAGAATTGTATTTTTGTATTTTGGGCTTAGTTGATAATTCTTTTGGGAAACAAGCAGATTGTAAATATATATGTTACCCTTTTTGTTTGTATATCAGTTATAGTGATACGTTTAGTTAGAAAATGCGTTGTGAATTTTTAGTTTGCTTTCACAGGTTTTTTAGGGTACTCTGAGGCTTAGTAGCATCTCCCTGTTCCAACCTGGAGTCCAGACTTTTGAATTGTTCTAGCTTGTGTTGTGGCCCTTCGAACTTCGACAAATCCAAACTCAATGTAACTTCTAACAATCTCATTTGCTTCAGAGCTTCCATCCAATCAGCTTACGAACTTTCATCCAATCAGCGATATTCAAACGAGAGAATTCTTGTGAACATGCCTCCTCTTGAACGTGCAATTAAAAGAACTTTGCAGAATGTTTGAAATTGCCTACTTAATCGCTTTCAACTTCAAGACGACTTTTTTAAAAAGGATATCATCACTAATCTTCATAAACGATTCTCCCACAAATAGAAGTTTCATTCAAAATCCAAACCTTACGGCAAAAAAAAGAGAAAATTTCTCTGGCCCAATCTTCATTCTGGCATCCTCGATATAGCAATATCATGCAAAATCCTTCAGACTGCGCCGCATCCCAAACTTGTCTTAGATAAGGCACCCGATATGCCAAATCTAAGCATTTTTAAATCTTTTGTAGAAACATCACTGAGCGCTACCAATCCTTCTAATCCATCAGAAATCGACAAAACTAACACTGATGACAATCTATTCTTCAATTATCGAAAACTTCCTCACAAGCATCACTTTAATTGAATACTGATCACTTCTATTCTAAGGGTGCCAACGACATTCTAATCCTCGAGAAACTTCCAACAAATTTCCATCATAACCAGCCAAATTCAAAAACTCTGCACTTCCGCAACCCTAGCCGATCTTTTCCAATTTGTCAACTACTTCTATCTTCTTCAGATTGTCAAATATCATCCTAAGAAGCATTATGACCCAAGATGACCCTTCTCCAACCATAATTTACACTCCTCAAAATTCTTCAAACAAATTAGAATATCATTAACAAAGTTATCATAACTATCCCAAATACGGTCAAAAATCGAATCGATAATATCCATAAAAGATGCTACAACATTCGACAATCCCAAAAGCACTATCAAAATTTCGTATTGGCTACACATTGACCTGAAAGCTATCCTATACACTCCTCACACTTAATTCACAATAAAGGATACCTTGAGCACAATTCAATCTTAGATAAAATCCAAATTTCTTCAAATAGATCCAACAAATCCTCGATCTTTGACAACTGATACATATCCAATTTCCAAATAATCAAAATATAAACCCATCGATCCAACTTTATTCACCAAAGAATATTAAAGCGCTCCACATCAAGACACTTGGCCGAACAAAACCTTCTCAACAGATTCTACAATTGCTATTTTTACTTTTTTCAACTCAGATAAGGCTACCCTATAAGGAACCTTCCAAACAGGCACAGATCCAAGCAGCACATCAAAATTAACTTGATCTCCAGATTTGAGAACCATCCAGACCAAACCTCTAGAAAGAAAACATCTTCAGCTCGTAGATGACCCAAAATGCCTTCAATGGTCACAGGATAACTCTTTGATGTGACCATATAAGCCAAATGAGCTTAGCACCCACCTTCAATAGATGACTTACTCATAATGCCGAAATTAACTCTTAAGCCTTCTTATTGATCCGTCCTTGGAGCTCCGATGACTCGTAACCCAAAATACATAATGGAAAGGTCTTGTCAAAATAGCCTTCCATGACTGAAGGTCCGACTCTAACTTTATGAGCTGTAACTATAAATATTCCATCTAGAACCGTCTGGACTCCTATCTGGATATTTGAAATTCGAACGATCCTTTGACAGATGACATATCTGGCCACAATTGAAGCAGACTCCATTTCTGACGAAGCTAACTCATCTTACAAATTTCTTCTTGCTAAACTCGCAAGCTGACCTTACACACTCAAACATCTGGGAAGAAGACTTTGTTTCACCTGACTTTCCTTTAACTTGTCCTCTGAAATATGAACAAATCCATTATTCAAGTTCTGATTCCAATACTCTAATTTCATCTAGAAATATTTATTAAGACTATTAGTCGATCAACAAAGTATGATATACCTCCTCGTCATGAGTTTAGTGTCCGAATGACACCAATTACTTCCAAATTGAATCTTGAAATCCTCAACTATTATCATATTTCAACAAATCTTTCAAATTCTTCAACCTCTTCCTGAGAATTGCTTTAGGAGACCGAAGCATGAACACTTTGTCCTTCGATTTTTCAGCGATGAAAGATTTGCAGGGACGACTATCCACCCGATCACAGTGACGAGTGGAAATGGACAATCTTCAGTCTTTCTCTTGATCCAACTATAACTTCAAACTTCTATACGATCAACATTATCATTGCCAACGAAATCAGACTTGCACTTCATTGTCCTGTCTTCTGGCAAGGAGAAACAAGTTGATTTGACTTGAACTTATTCATCTTTATCTACAACATCTAATCTTAAAGAATCTTCTTTTATCTCCACTTTCACCGTTAACTTTTTCATAGGCCAAAAATTTTCTTCTACCCTGCGAGATTTCAAATCGACCAACTTTATCACCTACTCCTCTATAGACCAAAATCTCCTTCTACTTCACGAGATTTCGGACCAACTCTAAATTTCAGACCACTACTCTTCCAAAATTACAAAATCTTATAAAGTCTCCATATATTTACAGTAATCAAACAAAATTCTAGTTCAACTACTATATTAAACCATACATTATGTCGCTTGTGTGACTCATCATTATCAGATGATCATCCTTCAAATTCATACCCAAACCCCTACGACTCGACCTTCTTATTCAAATCTAAACCTCCACAACTTGATTTTTTTTATTATCAACCAAAGGTAATACTTATTATACCCAAATATGTAGCCAATTATTTATCCAAAATAACTCAAAGTTTCCCTCCTTACGATTTCTCTCTGATACCACTTTTATCATAAACTCGAACCAAGTAACTCAATTTAAATAATTAATTATAATTTCTAAAATCTACCATCCCAAATAAATTTAAACAAATAACGCAAAGTCTCAAAAATTTAGGTGTGACAAACCAAATACACAAGACCTCATCGGACAACCATCTCAAATAAATAAATATGACCTGCTTACCATCATTATAAGGGAGATAATAATCCAATCCAAAAAAATCATAATCAAATATAACACAATGATCAAACTATTCCCGAAATATAGCAATAAGCCCATATCCGGCTAATTTCACAATCTAGATATATCAAATATCAATTTAAATTATAATAAAACTGAAACTCACCAAATCGGATGAATATCTAACCAATTACTCCAGTAATGTATTAAATCTTCTACTCTGAAGGGATAAAATAGGAAAAGTAAGCTTAATGCTCAACAAGTATCATATTTAATAAAAAAAGGAGTCCAATAAATCAGAGGAAAGGTCAAATAGATGAAAATCCAGTCAAATTACAGAATAAATCCAAATCGTCGATAATATAAATCCAATAAAATTTTAAGATCCAAATTTCAAAATCCCTTGGTAGTCTCATATTCAAATCAAATATCTAAATCCAAATAAAAATGTCTAAATTCTGAAAATAGTTCTCGTCAGGATATATATATATATAAAAATATACACATAATCAAAACAGAGATAATCCAAACCAATTCCAAAGCCGATGTTGATCCGAGTTCAAATCCGAGTTTGAGTCCAAGTCCAAATCCAAGGCCCGATCAACTTGTGATTTAGGGTAGAATCCGATAGTCAGATGATCCAATAGCGTGTGTAGAAATTGAAGTAGTATCACGATAGATATTCCATAGGTCTGGATCAAAACATATAATCAAAATCATTTGTACGAGATATACTAAGCCTAATTATAGGAAAAATTGACGAATATTAAATTTAAATCCAAAAATCCATATCCAAATCAAAGTCGAATACCAATCAATGCAAAAACACAAATTATGCACCAAATATAGGTTCTAATTAATTAAAGACCAGTTTAAGGAAGGATTACACATAATTTCGGTAATCTTAGGCCAAAATCTATGTACTATATACCCATAGATAAGATTGCTCACTATGTTTTGCCACCAGCAACTTTGGGTATATTCCTCAAGTTTGTCGGATATATTAGGACGTTCGAATATATTTTAAGATCAAATCAAATTATCCAAATGAGAAAGGTCACTACTCCAAATCTTTCTTGTCGACGAACAGGAATTTTCAAATAAATCTCTCAGTCATGAGTTGGCCAAATTGTCTAATTTTTAAATCTAAATGTAGTGACTACAACTCGACACATACATGTAATTGCACGACCTATGCAAAGTTTCATATTCATTTTCATATAATATACTGATATAAAAATTATATAAAGTTCAATAAATTTTTCAGGCTTTCAAAAAAATATAAAACCCTCCAAAAAATACAAAACCCATATCAGAACCCCCAAAATCGGTCATTGAATTATACATGCATGTCTAGAATAAATAAAATAAATGTACAAAAGGCATGCATATTAGTAAAAATTTTAAACGGTATCCAAAATAAATTAGAAATTAAATTAAATCAAAGATGGGGTTTACAGATATTTGCCTGGACCTCATACTTTACAGATTGAAGAAAAGATGTCCCTAAACACTCGAATAGGGCCGTTCTCTCTCCTGTTGCCGCGTAACTTGTGCGCTGCCCTCTCTATGCGCAGCCTTTGCCGCAAGCGCCACCGCCGCGTTGCCTCCCTCTCGGCCGCCATGTCACCTCACCCGCGACCACCATCACCGCCGCTGCCTTCCATTCGGCTGCCGTCCTTCCCCGGCGAGCCCCATCTGTGCTGGTGTCATTGCACTGCTGCTGTAGCTCTCTTCGCACAACTTTGCTGTCGCTCTCTCTCTTTCTCAGCTTCTACTACACCGCTGCTCAACCACGATCATCGCCAGTCACAAGTGACTCACCATTGGCCGTCGTCGACTACCGCCGCACCACTGCACGCCGCTGCCGCCAACTACCATCGCACCACTGCATGCCACTGTCGCTGACAACTACCACTAGCCTTCTCAACCTCTCTTCGTGAATCACCACCACTGGCTAAACTTTCTAGCTACCGACAACCACCGGCACAGTGCCGCCCTCGCCGCTCATCATCGTCGTCGACTATCGTCGAACGGCCGCCTTCCTCCCTCTTCTCCCTCTCT
>JAODPA010106449.1:0-20305 GCA_025585075.1 Nepenthes mirabilis
TCCGTCTCTTGCAGAAAGAGAAGCTACCCCGAATCCATTGATGATCGCTCTATGCTGCTGTCAAACCGTATAACCAAACTCTCTTATCGTTCTGCCCTCTTTCCTCTCAATCTGCTGCTCAAAAACCCTCGTGTCATTGGAAAACCCATTTCTGATTTTCACTACCAAACCCTGGCAATGCCCCCTTCGACGTCGAAAATTGTTGCGGAATATGCTAAATCGAACCGTTCGACCTGCAAAAGGTGTTCCAAGACAATCTCTGCAAATGCATTGAGACTAGGTTTAGTGAGCAGAGACTCAAGAGGCTTTGATATGACGAAATGGCACCATTTGGATTGTTTCCCGTTTAACCAGGAGACCATCGATTCGGTTGAGCTGGCAAAAGGGTTCGATTCACTTAAGGTTGACTCTGCAAGAGATGTTCTTCTTTTAATATGTTCTGGGTGTTCCAAATTTATTGTAATTTGCTGTGGATAACCAAATGAATACATTGTTTTCTGAACTCAGAGTGATGACCAGGAGGCTCTGAAGAAAGCGGTGGGCCAATGTAGCAAGGCTAGCGGAAAGGTATGGGTTGCATTAGCTGATGCAGATGTTCAAGTTTCCCGGTTAAATGGTTCCGAAAATTCCCAGAGTGGCAGTTCCATGGGAGGGGCTCCTAAGCTGGGTGAGGCGTAATCTGGGTCCATGCATTGGTCCCTACCGGCCGAGGGACCCTCGTTACAATGCGCAGGGAAGGCCGGCCCCTCCTATGGTTTTTTTTTTTTTCCGAGAAAATAATATTTAATCAAATAAAATTTTTAAAATCCCCCCCCTCCCAAAAAAATCCTCGAGTTTGTTGCTTTTCTCTTGAATTTACGCCTGATATTTCGCTTGTCTTAGTTTCACTTGCTTTTAGAATTTACTGTTGATCTTAAAATGGGTTTAGTTTCGTTAGGTTGTGTGTGAATAAGGTGTGGTTGTGTAGGTAACTGATGAAGATGAAGTTGAAGTTGGTGGAGATCTACGGGCAAGTCCTAAGAGATATAAAGTAAGCTGAAGGGGTTTTTTTGTTTGTAATAAAATCAATCAGTTAAAGAAGATTTATAACTGAAGGAATAGCATACTAAAGATATTTTTAAATGATGAATGAACAGGTTATACAAACAAATGAAAATGGAGAGAGGGAAATGCAGGAAAGAAATACAAAGAGAACTAAGGTAGTCAGTTGTTCTCTTGGAGCTTTCCTTCTAATTTCTCTATGAAGTTGCTGTTTTTCTGAGGTTCTTTTGGTAGTTTCTAGTGCATGATAGTTGGTTTCTATATGGTTGTAGTCGATTTCCTGCTACGGAAGA
This sequence comes from Nepenthes mirabilis, assembly GCA_025585075.1. Lineage (NCBI taxonomy): Eukaryota > Viridiplantae > Streptophyta > Magnoliopsida > Caryophyllales > Nepenthaceae > Nepenthes > Nepenthes mirabilis. The sequence goes on from JAODPA010106449.1 coordinate 1,335, forward strand.
ATATTTTGTAGCTATATGATGATATTTTCTACACGATCATAGTTGTGGATTTCCAGCTTCTGAAGGATATTTTGCTTATTTATTTTATTGTTCTTATCCTGTTCTTGTGCTTTTGATTCACTCCTAGTTGTCTGTAACAAGTGAGGATGCAAAGGTGACTATTGCACTTACGGTTTCTGATATAAAGGGCAAGTATAAGGTATACATTCCTCTCGGTAAGTATCTCTTTAACTCCAACATTTTCCTCAGATGATTGTGACAGAGTGGTTTGTAGCAGAAAATATTTCAGCCTAATATAAGGGATATACAAAAAAAAAAAAAAAAAACAAAAACCAGCATTTTCCTTTTTGTTCCTCTTATTCTCTTATTCTTTTGGTAAGAAACCCTTTAGAGTCATTTCTTATCGCAATTATATATTTAAAATATTGATTTGTTATGATGATCTTTATCTCCTGTGTCCCTGATCCAGGATGCTACTCTGATGCCAAAATGGAAAGCCTTCCAGACAATCATATTTCTTGAGAAGGTGAGATTTTGATCCCACCGATGCACTATTCTGTTGTTTGCTTTTTGATTCTGCATTAAATTTGTTCAGAAAGTGTTGTGCAACTTGTGTAATCTAAGCTTCAATCAGAGATTATTGGCCAAGAAGTTAGTTATTTAATTTTGCTCAAATGAAAACCTGTGCTTATCTAGTGCCATCCTTAAATGTTGCTTACTTTTGTAGCAATGTTAGTGCAATGCAAGAGGTTAGAAATCATGTTGTTTCTTATGATGAAAGAACTTTTATGTTATGTGAGATTTATGAAAATCCAATATTTAAAAATCGTTAATGTTATGAGACGACTGTCAGTATTTGATGGTTAGATTCTTATGGTCAGTATATCTTTTTAAGCTCAAATGTAGAGAAGAAATGGACTCCTCAAAGTCTACTTAGAAATTTCGGTCTTAGGCTGCCAATTATTCCTAGCATAGTCATCAATGTTCCATTATTAGTTCAAGGGCGAAGGACTCTGGCCTCTTTTAAATAGAAAACGTTCCAAGCTCTCTTCCTTAGATAGGAATAACTATCAATGTAAGATCTCTTTCAAGTAAAGTAAAAGAAATGGTTCATATTCCTTTTATGGCGTTAGTTAGATCTTTTCCCCCTTTTTTTTTTTTCTTTTTTTTGCATACTTTATGTAAACATGTACATGTATATCTACATTTGCCAAAAATTTCTTTAAAATGAATTTCGGCATTGTTGGATAAATATCACCTTATAATACTCCACATTACCTTTTTGAAATTGGGTTTTGCAGGATGATGGCCTTCATGATTCATGTAAAATTGCTGCATTTGATTTTGATGGCTGTCTTGTCAAAACATCTGTTAAAAGGTATGGCAAAATTTAAGCATCTTGCTTTACTAAGACACCTTTAAATTTATGCAAAAAAAACTTTGCCATTGACATCTATGAAAAAAATGGATCCTCAGTGCATCAGGTTCTTGTCATTTTGAGGCTTGGTTGGGGTTAAATATACAGATATTTATCTCTGTATTGCGAATATCTTTCTGTAACATGAGTTGTACTGTGCTCAAAACAAAACAAACATGAAGTTGAGTTGTATGTGGTTAGGGTTAGTGGCACCCTGAAAGTGGTTCGGAGAATTTTGACTTTGTGATGAGGTACCAAACCAAGTACCCCAGTTCAAGAACACAACAATTCTTACAAGATACTGAAATTCTATGTACCAAAATTCATTGATTTAACACTAAATTGAATTATAAATCCCAGATTTGTCGGTAAGCTAAATAGCAAAATTCAAGGACAGCCCAAACTCAACAAATTACCAGTCTCAAACTAAGTAGGAAATAACTTTAAAATTCCTAAATAATAAAACGAAAACAATAAAAAATTAGAAAGTTGTTGTCACTGTGGACCTCTCCAATGACTTGGAATTTGAGATAACGTAGGAAAGTTTTGGCAGCTTAGACTTCCTAAAGGATTCATACCCAACAAGCAATGAGCTATTCTTTTCATGTCCTTGCTACATAATTAAACGTAAGCCTCAAATACCGCACTGGTGGCGCTGCCCCAAATCGTTAGCGTCAAAAATATCTAAATATAATAAGCATCATGAGATAATTAAAATCCCATATTTTATATTTCAACATAATTATGAATATTCTACAAAAAATATTTTGACACCAATTACCCTAAGTACAACGCATGCCCATAACCAAACTTAACATAAATCTACATATCAAAACATCATAAAGATTAAAGACCCATTCATTAATATGAAGATCTTCAATTTTGCTCTCTGAAAATGACCAACTTCTGTCCACTGTCACTCGATGCCAAGTCTATTAATCTGAAATGTGGTAAGTTTGCAAAGATATTAGCAAAATAATAAAAACATAGAGATGAACAATTCACAACTAAACCAAAGGTTTAATAAGGATCACATGCAAAACTTGCGGAACTTTTGAATTAAGGTTCAAAGACATTCCCAACAGTAGAGCCAAAATGGAAGGTCAAGTTGGCTACATATTATACCACATGGTGCTGAACGCTACTATTCTAGCCAATGGATGATGGGCATTCTCAAAATTTCATATGCATATAATATAGTGAGCATGTCTTATGCTATATTGACTGTCAATTCATTATAATAGTTTACTTATATGAAAGAGTTTGAAACAAATTAATTTATCACATGCATTATTGTAGATATTATTATAGCTTGAATAAAATCTCATACTTGCAAAGGGGTTCCAAGTCCAACACAACTTTAGAACACACATGGATACAAATTAAGGGGTTCCAACAAAATGAATACTTGCCATGCATGCAACTAAAACTTAAGGGATACAAATTATCACATGCATGGATATTATAAACACATAAATCAGAATTTCATCAAAGTAGAAGAGGGAAAACATGAAATTTGGGTAGAAAATGAAAGGAGGAACAAGAAATGCTCTTGCCTTACTTGGATATTCCAAGAAAGTTTTAGATTTCCTGAAAAAAATACTCTTTCTTCTCCCTAGTCTTTCTCACTCTTTCTCTCATAATCTTTGCCAAACCTTAATTAAGGCATCCAATGTTTTTATAGCATGACTGGCACACAACTCTTGCCTTACTTGGATATTCCAAGAAATTTTAGATTTCCTGAAAAAATACTCTTTCTTCTCCCTCCTCTTTCTCACTCTTTCTCTCATAATCTTGGCCAAACCTTAATTAAGGCATCCAATGTTTTTATAACATGACTAGCACATGTGTGCTAGTCATGTGTGCATCATGTGCTTGTGTGCCCCTTCATGTGCAAGTTACTGCCTGAAATGTGCTTGTGCTGCCTTTATTTTTGTATCAGGTGCTGATTTTTGTCTAAAATGAGCACATGTGCCTATCCTGCGCCTACCATGGGCCAATTTTAAGAGAGAGCTAGTATTAAGTCCCATGAGGGCACACACACCACAACCTTGATACTTTAACATCAATTACACTCTTAATTAGATGCATCCTACCAAAAATTAGTGCTCGGTGTTATTTTTTACATCTCCTAATAAAAATTTCTTCCTTGAAATTTACATACTATGATAAAGAAACAAATATGGATATTTTCCCAAATCTCATTTTCTTGCTCCCATGTGGCCTCTTTGACAAAATAATGCCTCAACGAAACCTCCACTAGCGGGATGACTTTGGTGCAAAGCACTTGTTACCACTTGTTCTCACCAGCCAAGAATTTGGATTAGTTCCTCTATATATGTCAAATGTTTGTTAATCCTCAAGGGTTCATGATCAATCACATGGGTGGCGTCATACACATTTCCTAGGCACTAACACATGAAATTCATAATGAAAATCATCTAAGTTTAGAGGTAATGCTAGTCAATAAGCCAAATCTGCCATTCTCTCTAAGTTTTCAAATGGTGTAATAAACATTAGACTTAAACTTTCCTTTTAATCTGAATCTCACTGCCCTTTTGGTTGGTGGCATCTTTTGGAACATGAAGTCGCCCACTTTAAAGGACAATTCAGTTGTTAATTGATGCACGTAACTCTTTTGTTAACTTTTGGCCACTTGGAGCCGGTCTCAGATCATTTGAATTTTCTCTGGTGTCTCCTGAATAAAATCTGGCCCCATAAGCCTCCAGACTTCAACTTTTCCCTATTTATTTGGGACCCACACTTCCTCTTGTAGATAATTTAAAAGGATGCTATGCTGATACTTGTCTAGTAACTATTGTTGTAGGCAAACTTGATCAGTGCCAAATAATCATCCTAATTGCCTTTCATTTCTTGGACTATGGATCTAAGTATGTTTCTCAAAATCTAAATTTTCCATTCCAATTGTTCATCAGTTTGTGGATGAAAGTTGGTACTAAACTTCAACTTTGTTCATGATGCCCAGGGTACTTTCCCAAAATTTGGATGCTAACCTAGGGTTCCTATCAAACACATTCGAAGTTAGGACTCCATGCAATCTCACAATTTCATTAATATATAATATTGCTATCGGATCTCAGGGGTACGTCTTCTTAATGTGATGATTTTGTTAACTGATCAACAATCATCCAAATTGTATCATAGTTTCTAGCAATACTAGCTAACCCAACTACAAAACTTATAATAATTTGCTCTCATTTCTAGCTACGGATCAATAAAGTCGTAGTGAATCCAATTGCTTCTTGTGTTTGATTTTTACTTGTTGACAAATAAGGCCCTTAGATACTTAATCCACAACTTCTCTTTTCATATTCCTCCACCAAATGGCCCATCTGCTTGATACATCTTGTTGACTCTTGATGGATTGTTTACTTGGACCTGTAAGCTTCCTCTAAGATTTCTCCTTGCAATTCTATAATGTTAGATGCAAACATGTGATTCTGAAATTTATGGATCCCTTCCTCATGAGTGTTAAACTTAGCCTGACATTCATTTGTCTTCTTTCCAACAATGTCAATAAAAAATAGATCCTCCATTTGCATTGCCTTCATTTTACCAGTAACCATCAGTTGAACATGAAAATAAGACAGGATTATTCACATGCCTCTTGGGTGCCATCAATTATCACAATCTTTGATCTCTATCAATAATCTCTATTCTTTCATCATCAAATGTGCTATTGTGCTTGTTGATTTCAAACTTTGAGCATCCTCTATCATGTTTGCTTTTACTGTTGATATTGGATCTCCTAATTCTAATCCTTCTTCAACTAATCAATCCATTGTCATTGCCTCATGTTCAAATCCTTTTGCCAGAACAAGTATTTTATACTTTTGTGACGGTAGCATATCACAAAATTTTCACCATACAGGTAATGCCTTCAAAATTTTAAAGAAAAGAAGATGCCCACTAACTCCAAGTTATATGCAGGGTAATTTTGCTCATTCGTCTTTAACTTATCGGATAAGCAATGACTCTCCCATTTTTCATAAGGATGCAACTCAAGCCTTTCTTGGAGGCATTAGAATACATCACAAATCCTCCCTTACCTTCTAGCATAGCCAAAAATTAGTAGCAAGGATAATCTAATCTTCAATTTGTGGATACCTCTTTTACAATGCTCACCCCAAATGAATATAGTATTTTTTTGAGTCAGCTGAGTCAAAAGCGCTGCAATTATGTAGAATTTTTCAACAAATCTTCAGTAGTAACATGCTAATCCAAGAAAACTATGCATCTAAGATACAATTTTGGATTGTTCCCCACCGTTCATTGCTTCTGCCTTCTTTAGATCTGCTGAAATACCTCATTTAGAAATTATGTGATAAAAAATGACACGTCTTCGAGTCAAAATTACACTTCTTTGCTTCACAAATAATTATCTTTTTCTAAGAGTTTGTGATGCGATCCTTAAATGAATTTCCTGTTCATAACTCTTACAGGAAATCAAGATATTGCTTATGAATACCATGATGAAATGCTTTAAGAAGGGTTTAAACATTGAATTTATCAAATTCATAAAGGTTGCAAAGCTGTTAGTTAAACCAAAAAGTATCACCAAAAATTCGTAATAACCATACCTCGTTCGGAAGGCTGTCTTTGGTATGTCATCTTTAATTTTCAATTGATGATAGGTCAAATGAAGATCAATTTTAGAAAAAAAAAAACCTGTGCCCCTTGCAATTGATTGAATTAGTTATCAATTTACTGCAAAAGATATTTGTTCTCGATTGTAATTTTGTTCAATTTCTTGTAGTCAATACACAACCTCATGGATCTTTCTTCTTCACCAAAAAAAAAAAAAAAAAAAAAAACAGAGAACACCAAGTCAATATGCTTGGCCGAATGAAGCCTCCATCTACCAATTCTTGCAATTGTTTCAACTCCCTCAATTTTCAAAGAAGCCATTAGGTATGGAGCTTTAGAGATCGGCGGTGTCCCCATCGCCAAATCAATAGAGAATTCAAACCTCCCTATCCAGCGGTAGGTGATGATCTTTTGAAAATACATTCCCAAATTCACGCACTGTAGGTATCCCATCAATATATCTCATTAATAGGATATTATGGCTTTTGGTGGAAGTATGCAAGGTAGGCTTGACACCCCCTTGTATCAGATGACGTGTTCAATTCGGAATTATACATGACAAATCATCACTCTTAACTCCTCTGAGTTTGAATAATTGACACCCTGGGATGGTAAAATGCATTATATGGCGGAAATAATTTACATTAGCATGGTAACAATCCAACCAATCCATGCCTAATATGGTATCAAAATCTACTATGTCTAGTGGCATTAAATCTACTAACATGTCACACCCCTGATCCTGAAACCTGAATTAACATTACCTCAGAGTCTAAAATCACATGTAAAAATCATTTGTTTAACTAATCTGCTTAAACCCAAATCAGATGTTAGGATCTGAACTTGCATCAATTACTATTAAACGGTCTAAAATATAATTTTAAACGTCTAATTACAAGATCAATAAAGTCACATTTGAAAGTGGCGGTAGGCCCGGCATTGCTCAACTAAAAACAGTAAGGAAAGAGTATACTATACGAAATTAGAGTATCCGATAATAAGTTCAAACATTGTACTAAATTTAAACATTTTCATCAGTCGATGGCCATATAAAGACATATCCGAACTGAAATAGAAACTGCCAATATTACATTACAACATATAAATATCCTAAAAATTCTTCCCATAAAACCTTCTCATGATCCCAAAATACCTGCAAGTATATTTGAGTCCGCTGATATGAAAGGTTAGCAAACAGTGGCAATAATAAGCTTTACACTCAATAAAGCATATATAAATTTTATATGTGGATATATTGAGTGAAACATGCAGAAATGATAATGGTGATCGACATGTCAAAATGCCAATGATATCAAATTTTCGATAAAGCATGTAGAAACTATATACAAATATCAGAACATACTAAAACCATATAAATACCGAAAAACATGCTAAATTTATGCAACATTTATGGATATAAATTCTGCGGAAATCATGAGCGAATACTAATGCAAAATATGCTAAAATCTTTCAAACTTAATAAAAACCAATGATTGGTGATAGTCTTACCGACAAGAGTTGAATATCAAAGTTTGCATTATGATTGTTTTCACATAGTTAAAGGATATACACTACTATTTATGACCCGTAGGTCAGCTGCTTCTAGAATATGGCACCCTAGGGCTTTTTATTTGACTGTATCAAAAGGCCTAATGAATTGGACTATATATTATTCCTAATATTCATAGTTAAATGTCACTTTTTTGACCTGTGAATGTTAGGTTCGAATTTTGATTTGCAAATAATATATTAGGATATTGATCAAATATATTTCGTTAATTCTCTACAATAGTTTTTATTTGGTCAAAATTGAAAATTCTACACAAAATATAAATATATACATATGTTTTCATTTTGGAGAAACTGATTTTTTTCATCAAAGTATAGTTTTCATCAATTTTCTTTCAAATAAAGAAAGAACATGCTGGAACAAATGTGTAGGAATTGTTGACATGCAGAAACTTAGATGTGTAAGTTGGTGACATGTAAAACCATTTATACTGTTGTATTAGGAATTCAACATAGTTTATATAATTTCATTATTTTCTTGCAAATAGAAAACATGTAGGATTAAATATGTAGAAATTGATGACACTCAGTATCATAAGTATGAATTTTAATGACATGCAAGAACATTTATTCAAAAATCTTAATACTCAAACATGATTTGCTTGAATTTAAGCCATAAGCTTTATAAAATTTCCTGAAATGGGAATAGAGTTACTTGTATGCAAAATATAATCAATTTGAGTAAGAAACTAGTACATGCATGAGTATTTGAATAAAAAATACTCAAAAATTTCAAAAAATATTAGTAATAAAGGAAGAAGGGGCTTAGATACATTTGCCTTCACTTGAATTTATCAAAAGTTAGCTTGATTTATCCTCAACTTTACATTCTCGTCCCTTCTCTTTCTTCCTCTCTTTTCCTCTTCTCGTTCTCTCTTTTCTCAAAACTGCAGTAGAAATGAGCCAAGATCGGCCAGAGGGCCTATTTATGAGAACTGGTGCATATGTGCTGGCTTGGTATAGATCAAGCACAAAGACATTCTAGATTGTGCACAAGCGCCTGATAGGTGTGGTAGATGCCAATATTCTATGCATCAGATGCCAACATTTTTCTCTAAACTCACACGAATGTCACTCGTGCACACTTCAAGCATGATTATTTTATCTAAAACACGCTTATGTGTGGGTTAAGTGCACGTTAGGTGCCATTTGAGCCCAACTCATTTCTTTCCAATACTTAATTTTTTATCTAGAATTGCAATTAACCTTGAAAATTTATCAATTTAATTAAGCTTAGGATCATTAAAAATACTTTTCAGGATTCATACCTTACATAACAACTCATATTCATTAACTTGCATATCACACTTAGGGTACACAATGTCCACTAGCGTTGACTTCCCTATTGGGTGAACACCCCTAATGTGTAGTTTAGGATTCTTGGTGGTGTATGTAAGTGAAACAAATTTTAGAGACATAAATGAATGTGTGGTAACCGGATCAATTTGTACATGAGCTTGAGTTTGAAAGACGGAAAGTTTACCTTCAACTATTAAAGCTGATGCTTGAGCTTCTTGCTTTGTGATGGTATAAACCCTTCCGGGTGCATGAAATCTTGAGACTTGCCTTATATGAAGGATTTAATCCTTAATTACGTGTCCAACTTGACAACAAATAAAGCAAGCCTCAACTTTGTAAAGTAGGGCCTCCTATGAAATCTCCCACAAAATATCATATGGTACCTTTGATTGTGGTTGACCTCCAGCTAGCAGCCCTTGCACATTGGCGGATTCACTGGCTCCTTTGTCATGGGATTTGGAATTCTTGTTTGATCCATCCAATCCTGAAGTTTGGCTGCCTAATCTACCTTCATCTTCTTAAAATAATTTAGCCATCTCTAGTTCTTGTTCAAAGCGGATAAAGCACTTTTCCATATGTCCTTGCGAGGTATATTTTTTGGCTTATTTTTATGACAAAACTTGTCCCAGTTGAGTTGTATTTGAGTCTTTTTATTTCTTTTTGGGATCTATTGTGACTTAAGATATATTTATCAAAACTGCGAAGTAACTGATGCTAAAAAACGCTTGGAATGCGCAAAGGTAAGCTACTGTTTGACCTATCGTTCAAAAGCTAGCATGCACACTCATACATAATCTCAGCAAAATAACAGAATGTCTCATGCTCATGTGCCATTGGGTTGTGCACATGCACCAATGACAGAATTGGTCACGCGTGTGCGCCTAGGGATCACGCACATATGCAAATTAATGGAATGGGTTGCACATGTGCATCATTGGACTATGCACATGCACATTGCCAACATTCAAGCTAGCGTTCAAAAGTCAGAGCATAGAATTGCAGTTTCACATTTTTTCTGCCTTGTTTTTCAGCCTCGCTTATAAATAGTTTCTTTTTCCTTGAACTATTTGTCATCCAAACGAAAAGAGAAGAGGAGAGCTAGATAAGTGAGGAGAAAAGGAGGAAACCTCTTAGTGAGTTGTGATTCAGATGATAAGGTTTTCTCGTCTCCAAATAACCCAACCACCATGAAACACCTGTTCCAATCTTGTGAGGCCTTTGGAGTTCTGTTGGTAGCCTGGATTCTGGAGTTCCAGATAGTGTTGATTGTTCTCGAGGCAACGAAATAAAGTCCAGGAGAAGATTTGAAGTTATTGGATTTTTTGCTAGGAAGCAAATCTGATGGGTTCTTTGATAGGGTCATATGTCAAGAGAGAATTATCTAAAAGTTAACGTGTCTATTCCACCTGGTCTGTAAGTTGACTCATTCATAAAGGAATTACTTTGGTTGGCTCGAGAAGCCCGGAGAGTTTTACTCAAAAACTGTTTGATTCTTAAGATTTATCGTCATTACCATATCAAGCGTTATTTATTTCTACACTTTGTTTACTTTGTATAATGGTGATCCTAAATGAGTAGGATTGGTATTTTATATTTATAGTATCCAGAGGCAAATAGTATCCTAAATGAGTAGGATTTGTATAAATAGTTTTCCGCAACATAAAAGGTCATAACTGTAGTCATTAAGGACTACCCTAATTTTTTTAGTCCTTAACTGTAGGGGAACTAATTGCCTTCGTGTTGTATCATCCAAGCCATGAAGAAACTTCCTAGCTCTCCTCTAGCTTCGTCTAGAACCAAATGCAGTGCAAATCAGGCCAACTCAGTAAACTTGGCTTCATACTTAGCAATAGTACGGCTTCCTTGTCTCAGCCTCAAAACTTGTATTCCTTTTGCTTTCTAAGGTTTGTCGGAAAAATATTTTTATAGAAGGCCTCCACGAATATCTCCTAAGTAATCTCCTAATTTTCTTGCCCCAGAATTTTCCTGCTCGTTGCCCACTAATAATAGGCCTTGCCATCCAGTTTGCAGGTTGCCACTCCTCTGTAGGGCATTCAGTCACCTCAAATACTTTTCCACTCTCCATCCAGTCAAGTTGTGACCAGCACACAATACAAGCATGGCTGGTGCATGTGCCCTAGTCATGTTATGAAAACATTGGATGCCTTAATTAAGGCTCATTTTGGCTGAGATTATGCGAGAAAGAGGAGAGAAAAATAGGTGGTAGAAGGAAGAAATGGTGATCTTTGGAGGAAAATCTCAGGGTTTCTTGAAATGCCAAGTAAGGCAAGTGCATTTTTTGTTTCTCCTTTCATTTTCTACCCAATTTTAGATTTTTCCTCTTCTACTTTGATGAAATCTGAATTTATTTGTTCATAACCTCCATGCATGTGATACTTTGTATCTCCCCTCGTGTTTTGGTTGAATGCATGGCACTCATTCCTTTTTTTGTTGAATTTTTGGATCCTTTAGCCTATGTTCTGAAATTGTGTTGGAATCCCATTGTATGTATGAAATTTTGTTCAAGTTATGATACTCTCCACAATAATGCATGTTAGAACTTTAGTTGCTCCAAATTTCTAGTATTTCCATTTTGTAGAGATTTCGTTTGTATAAATGAATTATTGTAAGGAATTGATGGTTAATATGGCATGTGACATTTGCCTGAATGTTCTAGAAGGCCATCATCTATGGGTTAGAGTAGTGGCATTTAGTCTTTTCTACAGGAGATAATATGTAGATACATTGAACAGTTTGTTTATGGACAGACGTACTTTGGGTAATATTTTGGTGTCAGAATACTTTTTGTAGGGATGAATTTCCATAATTAGGTCAATATGTAAAATATGAGTGTTTAATTATCTTGGGACTCTTGTTATATCTAGATATTTTTGTTGCTAATGATTTGTTGAGGCTTATGTTTAATTTTGTAGCTAGAATGGGGCATTTTTAATCAGATCAAGCATCCTTAGGGATCAAAGAAAATGCATGTGTTGACCTCCAAACATATTGACTGACTGTAAATAATATCATATGAAACTCTGAATCCAATTAGTTACCTATTATCTCCCTATGGACAATATTATGTCATCTATTCAGGAACATTTCTATGAGTTCTTATATTATTTAAAAGCTCAAAGTTTTCAGTAATTGTTGTCCATAGATATCTACTGTCCATGGGTTTGTGTATAATAGTATGCTGTGTTAGGTGGGCTAAGCCATTTTGCTAGCTTTGTCACGCTTCCACTTGGAATCCATCTTACAGATTTCCATGTGCATAATTCATTATTTAGCTCCTGTAATAATGTAGGGTCGAAGTAAATCTATCTACTTCTGATTTTGAGTCTCTTTCAGAATAGGCGCAGATGCTTGGTCCCTCATGTATCCTTCCATACCAGATAAGCTGCAAAAATTGTACAAAGATGGGTACAAGCTGGTTGTGTTTTCCTGTCACTGAACTTTATAAGATCTTTTGATTATTGTGCTTGAAATTGTCACATATTGTGAGTTGTTTTGATTTGTTGTTTCCTCCTGATGGTTGAAATCCATGATTGTGATTTATTTTAGGTCATTTTCACCAATGAATCCAACATTGAACGCTGGAAGAACAAGAGACAAGTTGCTGTGGACTCAAAACTTGGACGCCTCAACAACTTTATCAAGCATGTGAAAGTCCCAATTCAGGTGAACCATTTTGACATAACTTCATAACTTATTTGTTATTGGATTAGACCATGATTTTTCTGGTTGTTGTCCTACATTTACTATAGTTCTAGTAATTGACATTCTACATGGAATCAGTAGAGTTATATATATGAATTATATTATTTCTGCCTTTGTTTTTTAATAAAAGATTTCACATATTATATATACACACTCTCTGTAGATGGATGATGCAGACTTCATGAAAGGCGATTTGAGGCATAAAATAATCTCATGGATTATCTCTAATTGAAAAGTTAGTCTCTAATGAAAAGATAATAAAAACTGGGACTCCCATTGGGTGTGAAGGAATGCTGTCATTGCTAAGGCCTTCAAAAACTCCTCATGTCATCGTTTCTTTTTCCACACAAAGTGATTATATCTTTTTTGATCAAAGACTATTGATTTTCACAAGCTTTCTCATGTCTTTCTTTGGGAATTATTTTAGTCTCTTGCAATACTGTTTGTGCCTTTTGGACTTGATTTCCTATATACTCTTTGGTCCATATTCATTTGTTTTATTAATCATACCCTTTTAGTTGGTTGTTAGCTGTATTTTGACACTCAGCCCTTTGTGTAAGAAAAATTGTGTATAGTTGATATGCTAATTTCATAATTGGTAAATTTCTTAAAGAAATAGCATTTTTCCTTTTTTTTTTTTTAAGAAAAGAAAGAATTGTAGGTAAGGTATCTTTACTTTCTAAATGAGTAGTTTTTATTTTTGAAGGAAAAAAAGAGCTGTATTTTAGTAGTAGCAGTTAAAAGGCTTAAACATTTCTCGATGTCCAACTTCTAGGCCCTTTGGCAATCTAGTCTCCATCCTTTGCCAATCAAGTTTCTAGCCATTCTGATTTTCTCTGTTGATCTGGCCAATTACTTACGTGTACCAATTGAAGTTGGAGTTTTCTTCCTTTGCCTTGCTGCCTTTTGCAAGTCCCTAAAGCAATTACAGGTCACTAGCTAAAGAGTTAAGCTAATAAATTCACAAAAAACGAAGAAGAAGAAGAAGAAGAAGAAGAAGAAGAAGAAGAAGAAGAAGAAGAAGAAGAACAAGAAAGAAGTAAACAAAAAAGGCAATTACACATAAAAAAAACCAAAGCTACCCTTCCCCACCAATCACCTTCTTTCCCTCCAGTAACCTTCCCGTCCCCCTCCCCCTCCCCCTTCCCCTCCCCATTGCTATTTTGCTCATTACCTACCTCAGATCATCAACTAATCTGCTTTGCTGAGGTTAGTGACCTATGTCAAAAAAACTTGAAGTTTTTCTTGAATTTTTTTATGGTTTTGAATTTTATGTAATATCCCATTTGTCTAGTGGTGAAGTTGTCAAAGCTGGTGGCTTGCATCCGGGGTGGTGTGGCTGAGCCACGGCTGACTCAATAGTCGGCCTATGTTTTCGGGTGCACACGTAAAAGCATGATTAGTTCCACGAATTGCACTGCACTTATAGTAGTTTTCGGTGCTTTGGTTGCAAGTACACTAGTCGTTGCTCGAATGATTGAACCCTACTTACTGAAAATATTTGAAAAGTAGAAAACTAATTGTGGATGTTCTTCCTAACCATAAAAATCATTTCCTAACTTCATCTATTGGCAATTTGCGGGAGGCTAATGACAATGCCTTGTCATAGTCTGTTCCGCTGATGCAAATATTAGTGCCCCCTGATGCTGATGTTTCCCAGTACTGACGATATCGTAATATGTTTCCGTGTCGTTATTCAAAATATCAGCCTATACGGCCTCATAATCTTACAAATTTCAGAAAATTTTACCTTCCGATATATCTAATATGTATTATCCAAAATGCCATATGTTAATATGTCCATGGCTAATATTGATATTGATATCAATTTTTTTATCTGTGGTCTGTTCACTGTGGCTATTCGATTCTTGTTAGGCTGTTTGTGCTTGGTAGCAATAATTACATGATGAATGTCTTCATTTTGGTTACTGTTTTGCAGGAACCTTTTCTATGTTCAAATTTTCTTATAACAAATAGCCCCTAAAATTATAGCATCTTATAAGTGATGGTGATTCTTTATGCTGAAGTTTCGTTAATGTAGATGAATAGTTTTCCCTATAGGTGTTCATAGCTTGTGGATATGACAATTCTAGCGGTCATGGAGAAGACCCTTTCCGCAAACCCAAAACTGGAATGTGGCATATAATGGAAAAGCACTTCAATTCTGGCATCCAAATTGATATGGATAAGTTATTTTCTGTCTCCACTTCCTATTTTGTTCTGCTATTTTACTTCCCAAAGTTTCTATTATGTAGGATGTCTCTAGTTTGCAAGACTCAAAATCAATGCCATGTTTTTTTCTTTTGCTATGTTGCTCGATATCTCTTTTTTATGGTAAGTAGCACAATGTCATGTTAAAACTCTTAATGCAGTGGAAATTGATGGCAGTGATCCCAAGAATTCTCTCACTCAAAGCCAACCTTATCAAACCTTTCTTAATGACTCCTGCATTGTGCTCCTTAAATTGAGGCTTCTGTACTTGTGTTAAGTAACTAGTGGCATATTGATTGCTTCACAATATTAGGCTCACAACCAAACTGGTTCTCAATTCATCGTTGGTTTCTCTTGCCACCTTGGCACTTGCATGTAGCCATCCTCTATGGTATCCAAGGCCTCACCAGTTTGCTTATTTTTCCTTGTCTTGCACCACGACATTCTTGCTCCAAAGTGACACCAGAGACGCTATCACTCTAGTAGGCACACAACTCTATCCCCGGGTGTTGGGCTTTTTAGCCCCTTATCCATTAATTCACTAAACAGTCGTGAAGGTCACACATCTTTGCCACCCGACCATAATAACATGACACTAGCCGCATTGTTGATAAGAAACATACAAGACAATCTTGATCTTAAATCTATGTGGCATGTGGTTGCCGAGTTCCGTGCATGCCGCTTAACGATCGCTTCTCTGATTCAAGACACTCCCATGTCTTATGCCTCAAATGACCATCCCTAGTGTGCAACTGATGTAAATATTAGCCGATATGTATCAGTATTAGCCCCTTGATATCATTGTATTTTGATATCGCAACAAAATCGTGATATATTATCGTATCGGTAATATATCACAATATTATCAACCAAAATTCAAAATATCAGCCGATCCAGCCGATAATTGGTCGATATATTGGTCAATAAGATCAATATATTGTTCGATATGGTCCGTCAACTTATGATTTTTGTAAATTTTTTTCTTTCAATATATTCGATACCGATACATATTAATATTGATATGCCTGAGATTAATATCGATACCGATTTTTCCATTGATGATACCATGTGATATACCATGTCTTGAATGCACAATGTGGGAAATGACCCCTAGCTCAAGCTTGTCCACACTGTCAAGCTCACACTAGGCAGTGCTCACTTGGTCCCGACGCTGTGGAGACGTTGAACTGTCCATTCAATATGATCTATAGCCTGGCTTATCATTGGGTAGGTTACTTAATATTATCTATTGCCTGGCTAATAAGCATAATCCCAAGAGGGACGGTGGAGAATTTGACCCCATTTCCTTATAAGAGTCTGTTGCATTTTCAGGTGCAAGTATGAGGGACACTAAGCAACAGGAAAATTTGCTTAGATATTAGCTAGTAAGGCTTATTTGGGTCGTCTTATAAATGCATCGGCCCCTGACTAAACCTATTGGTGTTAGAGGTGAAATTTCAATTTCTGAATCCCGGATGGTTGAATCTCCTGTGCTGGATATTATTTCACAATGTTCTATATATGAACTATGGGACTTGGTGTCTGGGATCCTATATCGTTTGAGAATGGAAAGGGAATGTGCCAAAGTAACGTTTAGATTTAGATATCTTCATACTTTTTTCTAAAGAAGCTCAGGAATAACAAAACTATATTGGTGTAGGCCCATATTTGTGGCCTTTAAAGAACAATATGTATTATGTTGACTCAGATCACTATATAATGAAATTAGAAACAATTCCTACCGGAAGTGCGTGGTTGTGAGCCGTGCCACATGCAACAACGACGTTTTGTGAGAGTTGGTATCTGAGATCTCATATTATCTAGGAAAGAAGAGGAAATGTGCCTTATAGTAAAGCTTAGGTATCTTTATAATAATAAATCTTTTCCAAGGGAAACCCAAGAAGAACAAAACCATGTGGGTTCTGGCTTATACTTGTGGGCCAAAGCGGACTATGTTGTCATATAAATTTGAGTTGCTACATGAACTTCTTCAAACGGGGCTTATTTCTACTGATTTAGTGATCCCTACATGATGTGGTCAACGAGAATTAATTATTAGAGACAAACGGATCGGTAAAACTGCTGCAGCCACAAATACAAATCTCTTAAAGATGACCAACCAGCAATGAGCTTGAATTTGACTTAATGTATACTTAGTGTTCTCACCTAGAAGAAGCTTCAATCTGTCCGGTGTCCTGGGAAATCTCTCATTGATGTGGGGAAATTCATCGGCCTGATGCTATTGCCCATATCGACAATGTCAATGTCTGTGTTGACATTGCCATCAATTTCAACCATGCCATCGGCACATCAAAGTCGCATGCACCAAGGCACACACATACTCCCTAATGCTTGTTATGTGGCCTATGCCACACAACACCATGAGTGCCATCTGTTGTTGACATCTAGGCTTGCTTGCTTTCATCGGCATGGCATGCTATAAGATTATTACTGGTTGATGTTAACTTGTTTTATCAGCAGATCGTTTTATGTTGGTGATGCAGCAGGGAGGGAAAATGATCACAGTGATGCTGATATCAAATTTGCTCAGGTTTTGTTGAAGTTTTCTTTTAGTCATTAGTTTATCTTCAAGCCACGCTCATATTGATTGTTGAATTTCAGTTTTGAGCTTCCTTTTTTCTTTTTGCATGCTTTTTTTATTTAGTTTGAGGTTTATTTTCATACAATCTTCTCATGCGGTGATTTCAATCTCTTCGGTACTCTGTAATTTTGTATAACAAATCCCATTAATTAATATGGTTTTCAGCAACTGTCTCTGTCCATGATGGGTCATTATGTATAATTCAGGAGGTTTCTTGTTTATCTTTCAATTTCCATTACTGTGGGTTATTGAATCATCTCCTTTTTTTGCTGGTATAATCTCCTTTTCACATTATACGATGATATTCACTGCTGTCCGATGATTTGTGAGTGAGAAACCCATCGGGTCAGGCTGGATAATGGATTCCTAAAAGTGGGTCCTTTTAAAGTTCCTGATCTATGGTTTCACATATTTTCTGAAAAGATTTCTCAATATAATAACCAGAGTGGCTTCGCGACACTCGTGAGTATCAGGGGGGTAAATGTGTGTGGCTTTATCTGTATATTGTGATGAGGCTATTTCTTTTATTTGATCTCGTGGACATTAAGTAAGGGTATGACAATCTTAAATTATAATGAGTTGTTATTACAGAATGTCATCAACTACTGAACAATTATTAAGACAAAGAAACAAGGTAATCTTAGAATCAGATTGGTTTTATGCTGTAATAATGAGTTCTTACAATGTAGAGTTGTAGGGTTTGTGTAAGGGTAATGAAAGCAAACCCTGCACTCAAAAATCACCATGTGCTGATTTTTACTTGGCTTCAATGCTTTTGCAGGCCATTGGGTTGAAATTCTACCTTCCAGAGGAGTACTTAATGGCATAAAGATGATCTCCCAGTAAGATGACTTTCTATTTGATGTGTTGTTGCTGTTCCTTATCGGCTATAGTATCGTATGATTCCTCATCGAATCATGACAATAATGGTTGTAACGCTCGAGTCCTATGGTCATTTAACCCCCACCCTCGTATTCCCGACGGTCATACGTTTCATCATGATAACACATTTGAATAGCTTATGTTAAGTAGAGTTGGGTCATCGTCTTGTGATTATCGAAGCATTTGACTCTCATTCAACTGCTATAATTCCTGCTATCGCTGCAAAATTGTCTCCCAACCCTCTCTTACCGTGGAGAAAGAAAATCCCAGAAATTATTACACAATGTTTGGTCATTAAAATGGAATAAGGTAAGAATAAAATAACTCTTATCAAGAATAAGCATTTTTGAGAACCAAGTGATGGTAAATGTTATATTGTTTGGTTCGTACATAAAATATAATATTTCTAGGAATAAGTGCTTGAAGGAAATTCACAATTATAGTAAAAAATCCATGAACCTTAGACATTGGGCCAAGGATATTCTGCCATCAATCTTAATATTGTTTGATGGGGCAGATCAGTCTTTTACTTATTTGATTAAATTGCTAAAAATATCATGGTGTGTAGGCAACTTTTTTCTATTATATGAAAAGCAATGGACTGTCTCTTCAAAATATATAAATTCAACTGTTTATATTATTTTTTAAATGGAGATTATT
>JAODPA010106460.1:0-20304 GCA_025585075.1 Nepenthes mirabilis
TGATAAAACTTATGAAATAAGGATATACATGCAAGTGAAATATCAAAAGGGTCACAGAAAAATACATGCATGAAAACATGACAAGATTATCAAATTTTAGATAAATATGAAGGAAATGTCATACAATTTCAGCAAAAAGTTAACAAAAAAAAAAGTATTTAAAATTTATTTGCATTAACTTAAATCCAAGCAATCCTTCAAGATTTAGCTCTAAAACTTCATTTACCTATCTCTCTCTCTCCTCCAATTATTTTTTTCACTCTTCTCTTTGAAAACTCAAAAATGGGATAAAAAATGACAGAAGTGTCTCTTATAATAGGCTGATGCACTGTATGCGCTAGTCATGTATGAATCAGGTATGATACTCAAATTAGGATTGTTCACAAGCACCCATTGTACACGCATCAAGTGTAAAAATACTAGAATTTACGTATACGACTTTTTTATATTCATATATCCGACACCAAAATACTAAAATAAACATGCTTATGTACCCTTCAAGCTTTAACTACTATGATACAACACCTAGTTTCTAAATAGAATTCACAATTAACCTTGAAAATCCACTAATTTAGTTTAATCCAAACATCATTATATATATATATATATATTTAGAGTTTAGATTTCACAATTTTTAGATAAAATTTCAGCACTCCTCACTTTTGAACCTTTTGATAACTCATTTGGAATTAACGTGACAGTTGCTTAAAGATAAGAGTGTCATTACACCACGTTTTCTTTATCTTGAGGTCCAGACTATAATTGTAAATATAGTAGATTTAATGGGTCTCCTCAAAGCAATTGAACTGCTGATATGCTCCCTTATACAACTTGTTTGGTTTACATATATGTGGCCTTAAAGATGGCAGTCGCCTTCCTAGTTGTCTGATTTCCATCTCCTAAGTGGCCAGTCTGGCAATTCAAAACTTTGAAAAATTAGCAATTCTGATAGAATAGTTTTTGTAACCTTCCAAAGGGTTCTTTTGACAAGGAGATTATTTGGCATAGAGACTTCTTTGTCAGGACGCTTCTATCATCGTGCCTTCAAAAGAATTGTCTTTAACAAAAAGTCCTTCTAACAAGACAAGTCTGTATAATGACACTCTAACCTCATCTCACAATTCCTTCCTGTGGCTTTGATTTGGGTATCCGTGTCAGGGGCCTAACTTTTTGCTGCGAGACTGGTCAAATTCCTTTTGAGAAAATTCCAAATTAAATTTCACTTGCATTTGATTAAATGAAGAGGCTTTCAGGATGAAACAAAAATAATTGAAAAAGAACAGAAGAAGAAGATCGAGAAGAGTTAGAATGATAATTCCTAAATTGAGCTAAGGCAGGCAGGCAAAATGAATAAGATTTTCACAATATGAGAGGAAACCATACAACATCACCTCTCTATGCTATAAATTTTATTTATATCAGTGAAATTCATATAGCCTACATTATAATAAATTAATATAAATCTCTCGTGAAAATTCAGTATCATATTTGTGTGTCATAGCGTATATAGTTTTATATCTCTAGATAATTTTAAAAAAGCAGTGACCTAATATTAAATCCCACATGTTTGAGCATGATGCTTCAATTTTTTCGGTCATTTTAACATATAAATTAGCTTAGAAGTTTTTCTTATCTTCTTATCTTTTTTTTTCTTTTTCTATTGGATGGGTCCAGGGCTTACAAAAAAGATCTAGATACTATATTGATGCATACCTTTGAAATTTAACTCAAAAGTCAGGAGATCTAAGATACTTGATTTGAGTATCCTTTAACCTAAGTTCTACGCGTTACAAACAAATAAATAAAAAGGTTTAGATGATTATCCATCATAAACTCCTGTAATACCCAAGTCAATATTGGCTAAAGATTAAAAGAGGACTCGAAAGATTACTGACTCTTTAGACCTGGGCTATGAGACTTCTAATAGAAGCAACGGTGAATGGGCTGAGCCATGTATAGAGCTCGGTCAGATAGTAAGTATTTTTAGGTCACTTAATTCTCTAGAATTTTCTACTGAGGTAGACTTGGCATTCATAACTAAGTGTTGGGGTCGGAAGACCCGGATCCACCGGATCCGGTAGCAGCGGAAAACCCGAACCACCCATCATCGACAGCCACCATTTAGTAGGAACAAAGAACAATGGATGTACAACATTTTTTACGTGGAAACCCCTTTCCAAACCGAAGAGGAAAAATCACGGGACACATAATCCACCAATAAATTCACTATGTAAAATGGGTTACAAACCCCCAAGATGGAGTATCCGCTACACACCCGAGAATAACAAAGAAAACCTTTCCAGAGTAAACAAGAAACACTCCTCTCTTTTACTCTATATTTTTCTTTCTTCTCCCTCTCATTGGTGGTGCACTCCTCTCTAAATTTTACAAGTGTTGGTGAAACGGTGACCCGCCGTTTTACCTCCGCATACGGCGATCGGCTACACAAGCCCTTGGCTACACAAGCCCCAGCAAATGCTCGCCCATGGTGGTCTCAAGGCCTTTACCGGACTTGACCACGCCTCATTGGCCACACTTCTCCAGAAGCTCTTGGTGCTCATCTATAGACGTCCTGGCTCCACCTAATCCCATTTGCCCAACTAGTCATCTGTCAGATAATAGATGCCATGTCTTCACCAATTCCCGAGCTTCCTGCAGGCCCATGCCCTGCAGACGACGCAGGCTCTGCACTGTGCAGACGCGTGCTATGCAGCCCAACTGCCAGCCTGTCGATAAATCCTGGAAAGACATCTGTCATCTGCCAGCTGCCATCTTCCACAGTCTCCAAGAGGTTTCGTTGCTCAACCGGTCAATTTTACGTTGACCGTCTCCTGCTGCCATCCGGAGAACTTGACTGTCCTCCACCTTTCAGCTGCTACCGGAGAACTTGACCGTTCTCCACAGCCATCCGGCAACCTTCCTTGTTGACTAGATCCGGTCAACCTCCCTGTTGACCATCTCATTGCTACCCGTTCGCCATCCAGCAGCACTCCTGTAACCCTCAGACGGTCAACCTCCTGTTGACCGGATTCAGCTGGCCGTCCGCCGGTCAATCTCCATTGACCGTCCACTGTTCTCCTCCGGTCAACGTCCCGTTAACCAAAAACAGTTCTCCGAATTTATTTTTCACAAATCCTCCGATGACAAACTAGTTTGTTGGGTTACCCACAATGGAGTGACCAGACCCAACAAACTTCCCCTCACGACATTATGGGGAATACCTTCGCCCTTTAACCGGCGACCGTCATCGCCTGCCTTCCGGCAGCTTCCCCTCAACTGGGAATCCCAACGTCAGCTCCGCCCTTGGCTCTGCTGGCTCCAACCTTGGCCCTGCTGGCTCCGCACTTAGCCCTGTTCAGCTCCGCCCTTGGTCCTACACAGCTCTACCCTTGGCCCTGCTCAGCTCCGCCCTCGGCCCTGCTGGCTCAACCGTTGGCTTCACCTCAACTCCGCCTTTGACCCTGCTAGTTCCGCTGTTGGTTCTACTCAGCTCTGCCCTTGGCCCTCCGCCGTTGGCCCTGCTAGCTCCACCCTTGGCCCTACACAGCTCCGTCCTTGGCCCTGCTGACTTCGCTGTGTTTTTTTTTACCGTTTTAGCCAGCTCGACACTAAATGGCAAACTCCTCCACGATGACACCATATACACTACGACCGCCACAGACCTCGGCGGCTCCACTTCTGTGGCACTACACCCGGCGGCTTCCCCTTGAGACGCTTCACTCCACTCCGATAGTAGGTCAACACTTTCGCAGGTAGCCTTTTTCGGTCAGCACCCTCCGCAAGCAGCCCTTTCTGGGCCTGAGTCGATCTCTGTTAGCTCTGATATCACTTGTTGGTATCACAAGAGACTTGACCGTCTCTGATACCACTTGTTGGGGTCGAAAGATTCGGATCCACCAGATCTGGCAGCAGCAAAAAACTCGAACCCCCCATCATCGACAGCCACCATTTAGTAGGAACAAAGAACAAGGATGCACAGTATTTTTTACGTGAAAACCTCTTTCCAAACCGAAGAGAAAAAATCACGGGACACATAGTCCACCACCTTTCGCCGAGATTGATCCTGATATTACCCCTGAATCTATCTCTCGGATTGCTCGAAAATATTGCTTGAATCATTTTGATTCCACTGGACGTCCTTTCTCATGTAAACCTGTGGAAGTCAATCTTCCAGTTGTGTTTTCTGACGGGAATGTGGCTGCTGGGCAGGGACCCCCAAAGAAGCCAGGCACCACTTATTTGCCCTCCCTTCGGGAAATGGAGGAGTTGTAACATAAAGAATGGAAAAGGGCTAAGGCTCGTAGACGCAGATTAGCCAAAAGGACTAACATTGCTTGTGCTCGCCACCTGCCTGGTGATAGTGTTAGAGAGGCTGTAGGATGCTGAATGTTATACTGCTCTCACACTGTTTTCTTTTGTTCCTCTACTGAGGCGTATGTAGGCAAGGCTGTCGACATCCTGAAAGTTTTGCTTGGTTTGTTATATAGCTGTAAATAGCTTTATGTATATCTCTGCTGTCAGCATGTTTTTTTGGTGGCTATGGCCTTTGAACTGTCGGCCAGCCTCTCTGCTATGCTCATGCTTCTGGTCTCCAGAAGCTATTCTGGCAGTGGTTGGAGTTGCTCCTGATGGCCTACTGCGGTTGTGTCTATTTTTTTTTAGACCCAGATGATGCTGGCGTGCTGCTGTACCTGTTGGTGGTAGTGCAACTTGGGTCGCCTGGTTAGGTCCTTACTGTGATTAGAATATGCATCGGAGAGGCCTGGAATCGCGTGCTGGATCCACTGTGGTGTTTTGTGAAGAAGGGCATATTGGTCCTTGATGCTGGCAGTGGAATTAGCTGTTGATTTGTTTAGCTATTTTTCCGGGTGTTTTATGCAGATTTGTTAGGACTGCTGGTTTCAATCCCAGCCTGTTTGATATTTTTGCTGGTGTTGGGCCTGGGCCTTGATGCAGCTGCCTAATACTTTGGTGCTGATGGAATTTATGTTGGATGGATTTCTCAGTTTGGTGCAGATGGTTTGTTGATCTTTGGTTGATGCAGCCCCTTCCTTAATTCCTACTTGCTGATGCCGAGTTGGGTCAATGAATGCTGTGATTCATATTGTGGCAACCTCCATCATCAGAGCTGAATGTGCTTCATTTGGCTGCTGCTGCTAATTTGCTAAAGACGCTCTAGCAGGCGTGCTGTACCTGTTGCTGATCTAAATGACAGATGCAATCAGGTTTTGTGAAGAAGCTGGTTCATCTGCTGCGAACCCGTGGCTAAGTGGATGTTCTGATACCGATTCTGTTATCAATTTTGTTTTTTGCTGGTCTCTACTACTGGCGAGGATGGAGTTGAATCGCAGCTGGTGAATATCTGCAAGGGATCCTTAGCTTTGCTGTAGGAGGGGCGGCTGATGTCTCTAGGTGCTGAGCTGGATGAAAGGGAGGACTCGGTGCCTGTGGTGCTGTATTGCAGGTTGTTAGCATTCATTCCTTTTTCTTTTCTCCATTCTGAGGGACATGGAAACTGGATTAAAGTTCCTGCTGCTGTGGATGGAATTGATTTCTGTTGGGTGGGATATTTTGAATGGTGGCTTGATGAAGCTTTTGTTGTTTCTGTTAAACATTGTCCTCTTGGAGGTTTTTTTTATCTGATGTACCAGATGCTCGGGGTATGCCCTAACATGTTATATTTTATCTTCAAGTCAAAATACTTGGAGACAAAACATAGATTTTGTAACTTTTTTTTTTCCATCAATCCAAAATTCTTGCTTACCAAAAAAAAAAAAATATAGTCCACCAATAAATCCACTATGTAAAATGGGTTACAAACTCCCGAGATGGAGTATCCGCTACACACCCGAGAATAACAAAAAAAATCTCTCCAGAGTAAACAAGAAACACTCCTCACTTTTACTCTATATTTTTCTTTCTTCTCCCTCTCACTGGTGGTGCACTCCTTTCTATATTTTACAAGTGTTGGTGAAACGGTGACCCGCCGTTTTACCTCCGCACACGACGACCGGCTACACAAGCCCCGGCAAATGCTCGCCCATGGTGGTCTCAAGGCCTTTATCAGACTTGACCACACCTCCTTGGCCACACTTCTCCAGAAGCTCTTGGTGCTCATATATAGACGTCCTGACTCCACCTAATCCGATCTGCCCAGCTGGTCATCTGTTAGATAATAGGTGTCACGTCTTCACCAATTTCCGAGCTTCCTGCAGGCCCATGCCCTGTAGACGGCGCAGGCTCTGCACTGTGCAGACGTGTGCTCTGCAGCCCAACTACCAGCCTGTCGATAAATCCTGGAAAGACATCTGTCCTCTGCCAGCTGCCATCTTCCACAGTCTCCAAGAGGCTCCGTTGCTCAACCGGCCAACTTTACGTTAACCGTCTCCTGCTGCCATCTGGAGAACTTGACCGTCCTCCGCCTTTCAGCTGCTACCGGAGAACTTGACCGTTCTCCACAGCCATCCGGCAACCTTCCTTGTTAACCGGATCCGGTCAACCTCCCTGTTGACCGTCTCCTTGCTACCCATTCGCCATCCAGCAGCACTCCTGTAGCCCTCAGACGGTCAACCTCCTGTTGACCGGATTCAGCTGGCCATCCGCTGGTCAATCTCCATTGACCGTCCACTATTCTCCTCCAGTCAACGTCCCGTTGACCGAAAACAGTTCTCCGAATTTGTTCTCCATAAATTCTCCGATGACAAATCAATTTGTTGGGTTACCCACAAGGGAGTGACCATACCCAACACTAAGGTATGGTGGAAAGGTCCAAGTGTGTGTAGGTAGCTCAAATTAATTTCAACACTCAAGAATGATACTATATGATTAAAGATGCGCAACTTGGTTTCAAAAACTTGTGAGGATTCGGTTTTAGTATCCAAGAATTTCTTTAGCCCAAGGACATTTAATCCCTAAAAATTCAAGATCCTTTGTGAGGCTTGTATTTATAGGAAAATTTGTGAGAGTCGTTATGATAGACGTTGCTGCCAAACTTACTCACTATCCAGTGCTTCAAGAGTTGGCATGACAGTATGCAGTCTCTATCGGGCACATGAAGGGCATCCAATCAGTTCTTATCTACTGATTAGCTTGTCAAATATGACAAGAGAAACTTTTGGCAAACATGCCTAGTGAAAAGCGTCTCCCATTGGTTGATGTTGGCATGCCTACTAGTCGATTCGACTCTCACTAGTTTGAGTGACTGCTCTACTAGTGAGGCCCATATTTGTTCTTCGGTTTCAGTTTGTGGGTGTGTCCTAGTTAATAGACAAGCGTCGATTGCTTAACGGATGATGCTATCTAGACCCATGGCACCCTTTTTATCGGAATGTTTATAAGCCTATTTTATTCTAGGAAATAATCCAACCTTTTGATTATTTATCCTAAATTTGGGATGCTTATAATTCCAATATATTTATAGTGAACTTTTTCCTAGGTTACATGTATAGGCAATGTCTACTTGGTTACTAGGAGTTTATAATAAGATTTTCTATGTTATTCTTTGATGGGTGCGGCCAGGTATAGGTTGACCCAATACACTGGTGGATAAAAGGTTCAAAAGTTGATGGCCCAATAGAGGTAGCCGTCGAGCCTATTAAGTAAATAGTCCACGAATGTATGAACCGAAGGGCATAACTGGAACAGTCAGACATTGAAGGACTATATTGAGCAATTTAATTAGCAGATATAGAAGGTGGCTCAATTGATCCAATAACTGGTAGCCAGACAATCTTACCATTGAATTGAAGTGACTATTACACATACAATTAATACCCTCATTCTAAACCGAAGCAGCATCATATCCATGCATTGATTTGGCTCTATCCAAATGACGCCTCATATTATAAATAAAACCTCTCCCCTAAAAGAGGAAAAAAAGACAAAAAAATAATGATGAGAGGAAAAAGACATTCAGCTAGATGAGTATACTAAAATAAAAGCTACTCCGCCAGACAAGTGAACAATCAAAAGCTCTTCCACCAGATGAGTGCACCAAAAAGGAGCATTGCCATTCGAACATATACTCATCTCCTATCATCTCTAAATTTTTCATCTGGGCATCTTTAACATCTAAAAAAATATTACTGATTTGAATATCAGAGGATATACAGATAAATGAATATCGTATTATTCTTACCTCTAATTTATTTTATTGTGATGTGTAGGATCTAGATTTTGAGTTATGAAGATCGGACATATTATTATTCAAGCAATCAAGTGTGACAAGACAGTTTTCTAATTCGTTCATCAATTTGGATTCCCGAAATGTATCTTAGCATCGTCTATGGGAACACAATAATCAAGCTAACCAACCGAGAAAAGAGAACATGGCCAATACCAGGACCCAGACAAGCCTACCACCTAAGGATATCATTTCTCATTGTGATGACCCAATAGATGGAAGCTATGAAAATACTCATCCAACCATGAATGTAAATGTGGAGATGTTGATGGTTCAATTTGACATAATATCCAAGGTCCTCAAGACCCTTTGGAACCAATTGGAGGAACACCAATCAAGAACTCCATCCTCTAACTCTCAAACTTTTGTATCCAATAGGAGGAATCGAAGGAAAAAGCAATCCAATAAGGTGGTGATTTCACGTCCTGATGACTTCGAAGCCCGAGAGGCCTTGAGTGATAGGGCCCAAACTTAGCTAAAAGGCCGATTAAATTTTAGAGTTTGGGTGGAAAGCCTAGAGAAGCAGAATCTACGTTGTTTTTGAGATGTCAGAAGACATTTGGCTCATGAGGAAGCTTCATGCAACACTCTTCCGAGAAAAGTCAATAGACAATTGGTCCAACACGTTTCAGACCTTTCTCAATGCAAAGGTTGTTGCCTTTGCATCCTTGGGGGAGGAGAAGATAAGAAAAATTAACCAGAAGCTATTTCGAGGGAGCACGAATAGACATTCGATGGACTAAAGTAAGTTACCATTTATGAGGGAGATCGGTATGCATCAAGTCCTTCTCAAGTTTAAAATGCCAACCCTAGAGACCCACAATGGAAATTCTAATCTCATAGATCATTTAGATCATTTCTACACCTTGCTGGAGTTTCTGAGCCTAGATGATTCTGTTTTATGTCTTTACTTCCGGTTGACCCTCAAGGGAGATACCCGAATTTGAGTATATCGGTTGCAACCAAATTTGATTTGAACATTCTAGGAGTTGGCCAATAACTTCCTTTAGAAGTTCACCTCCAGTCAGAGGGAAGAAAAACAGCCATTACACCTTATCCATATCTGGTAATAGCCAAATGAAAGTCTAAAGCGCTTGCTAGCCCGATTCAATGTGGCAGCTCGAAGAATTTCAAAGTTAATTGACAAGGTAAAGTTGAACTCCTTCATGACGACTATACAATTGAGAGAATTCTTTAAATACTTGGTTTAGTAAGAGCCCAAGACTTTTCTTGAGGTAGAGACCATCACCTGAGTGTACATTACATCCGAAGAGGCCAATAAAGCAAACAGGTTAGAGTGTATAGATCTACACCCCGGATCAATTGGTGGAAGGAAAAAGAATGGTGATAATTCCACCGCTTGATATCTTAAGAAACAACTCAGGACAAAACTGAGAAATAGAAGGGAGTACAGGCCTTTAAACGTAACTCCTTTAAACAACACTAGGATGAATATCCTGATATAGATCCTAAAAAAGATGTTCCTAAAGTGGCCTTAACCGCTTAAGAACTCAAAAGGAGGAGATCAGTCAAAATATTATTTCTACCATTGATAATTGGGTTATAGTTCTGAGGACTATCGAAATCTGTAGAAGGAGATTGAGACTCTCATTCAGAAAGAGTATCACAATAAGTTCTTAAGATACTCAGGGCAAGCCTCTGAGAGTGCCAATAAAGATGAGTTAGGGCACCAAGAGAAATCACGTAATCAGGTAAAAGTCAGAGTAGTAAACATGATATCAACGGGACCACCTAGAAATAAAGCTCATGACCACCTTGAGAGGACTTCCAATAGTACAAAAAAAAAAGAGTCTGGAGTAAGTTTTGATATCTTTAGTTTTAATAATGACGATATAATTCATGTTGTAACTTCCTATTCTAACTACCATTTTGTTATATCTATATTTATTTCGGACGGTACTCTTGATTACTAATTGAATTGAGTTTTCGTTAATAATAAAAATTTTAAAAATTTACAATACCTTGATACCTACTTTAAGCTCAAATTGAAAAATGATCAGGTGAGACCGGCTGAGGGAACCCTATACAGGTTTGACAATGAACCCATTTTAGTTTAGAAAACCATTCAGTTGGAAGTCATATTAGTAACGTACTGAAAAATAGCTTCCCGAGTGCTCATGTTTCTAGTAATTGACCTGCTTTCGATCTACAATGCCATATTAGGATAGCCCTGCTTGGTTGCGTTTGGAGCAGTGACATTGATCCCTTATTTGAGGATAAAATTCATGACAGCATGCAGAGTCAAAAGTTCTTAGGTGACCAAGTCACTAATTGAACATGTTACTTATCTCAAATCAATCAAGCAGTTTCAAACTAACTGATTGAAGAATTTGATCTTCGAGATGAAACTATCCCACAGTAAGGTCAATCCAGTGAGTCAACTAATTAGATTCCTTTAAATCCAAACAAGCCTAAAAAATGTGGGCAAATTGAAGGCTCTTTCTAGGATCAACTATGTGAGCAGCTGATGACTTTTTTTTAGCAAAATGCAGACGTGTTTGCATGTCGGGGATTCTAACTGAGATAATGGTCTACAAGTTGGGACTTGATCCCAGATGTAAATCGATCTGGTAAAAATGGAGAAATTATTCTCTCGAGAAATTGATTACCATGAGAGAGGAAGTCAAAAGGTTTCTCAACATAAATTTTATAAGGGAAGTCCAATACCCAACTTAGCTGTCAAACGTAGTGCTCATTAAGAAAAGTAATAAAAAATAACAGATTTGTGTCAATTTCACCGATATGAATAAGGCATATCGGAAAGATAATTTTTCGTTATCAAAAATCAATTTGCTAATAAACTTGACATTTAGACATGAGCTACTAAATTTTATGGATGCCTATTTAGGGTATAACTATATTCGAATGAGTCTTAAGGATGAAAAGCTTACCTCCTTGATGACAGACCAAGAGATGTACTACTATAAAGTCATATTCTTTGGCTGAAAGAATATAGGAGCGACACACCAAATGCTAGTGAACAAAATATTTGATGCATAAATCAGAAGGAACATAGAGGTATATGTGAGTGATATGCTAATTAAAAATATAATAGCCGATGACCATATTTGTGACATCAATGAAGCTTTTGAGGTGCTCCGAGTACACTAAATAAAGTTAAATCAAATTAAATACATGTTTAGAGTAACTTCTAGAAAGTTCCTTGGGTTTATAGTCTTTCATTGGAGAATTGAAGCAAACCATAAGAAAATAAAAGTAATCATGGATATGAATCCACCATGGACTATGATTGAAGTTCAAAGGTTAATTGGGAGACTCATGGCACTCTCTCGTTTCTTGGCAAAATTAGCAGAGAAGTATCTTTCTTTCGTTAAGGCATTGAGGAGAACTAAGGCATGTGGTTTTCAATGGATAGAGGACTATCAATCAGCCTTCCAAGAACTAAAGGAATACCTTAGTAACCCTTCACTCTTGTCTTCTCCAAAATAAGGAGAGGAATTATATCTCTATCTCACCATATTTGACGTGGCGCTATGCTCGATCCCGTATAGGCAAGAATTTGAGGTATAGCAACCGGTCTATTATACCAGTAAAATTCTGATAGATTTTGAGACTCAACACTTAAATACCAAAACGATTACTCTAGTACTAGTCCACTCTGCTAAAAAGCTTTAACTATGCTTCCAAACTCACAAGATTATCGTCCTAATTAATCAACCATTAAAGAGAATCTTATAGAAGCCCGAAGCATCTAGACAATTGCTAAAATGGGTTGTAGAATTAGACGAGTTTGACATAGAATTTTGAGTGTGGTTGACCATAAAAGGGAAAGCCCTTGCGGATTTCATAGTCAAAATGACAATTCCGATTCTAAGTGACCTTGAGAAACATAAAGACCCCTGTCAACATGAAGAGGTACTGACGTGGATCTTGTACACAGACGGGTCATCCTCCCAATTGAGAAGCAGAGTTGGAATGATCCTGAGAACTTCTGATGGGTTAGAGATAAAATATTCGATGACATTTAGATTTTTGACTACTAACAATGCCGATGAGTACAAAGCCTTACTAGTCAAGCTTAGACTAGTAAAGAAATGCTCAACCATACGCCTGATCTTTCACAATGACTCAGAGTTGATCATCAACAAATAGTCAGGAATTTTGTGGTGTCTAGTCCATTACTTGTAAAATATCTTGTCAGAGTAAAGAACCTGATCGAATTGTTCAATAAGGTAAAATTCTCCACATCTCGAGGGAAGACAACTAAAAAATAGATCAACTAGCGAAAATGACAACGACAGGGAGCCTTGAGTAATATGCCAGAGAGATGAGAAAAACCCTAACAATTCTAAGCATAGAAGTCTTAGAAAAAGATATACTTTGGTTCTCAAAGGGCAATATTTGAATGACCCTTTATAGAATGTACCTTGAAGAAGGCTTTCTGTCAAAAAATCTAGAAGAAGGCAGGTGTATAAAAAGAATAGCAGGTTGGTATACACTCATGCATGGAAAATTGTACCGGAGAGGATATTCCATTCCTTACATGTGGTGTTTGACACTAGTAGAAGTTGACAATGCACCAAGTGAAGTGTATCTCGAAATTTGTGGGTCACATGTAGGGGAAAAAATTTTGCGTTTAAAGTCATGCGATAGGGCTACTACAGGCCCATGATGAAAAGAGACGCTATGAAGTTCATAAATAAATATGAAAATTGTTAGATCCATAGCAATATCCCTCATCAACTGCACACAACTTTAAACACTACAGTTGCCCTGGCCATTTACTCAGTAGAGGCTTGACATATTCGGCCGATTACCTATTGCGTCAAAACAACGAAAGTTCATTATAATCGTTGTCGATTACTTTACAAAATGGGTGGAGGCCTTTCCACTGATAAGAATAATCGAGCAAAATACGACTGAGTTTATCTAACAGAATATCATCTGCTAGTTTGGGGTTTTTGAGATCATAGTGATCGATAGTGAAACTCAATTCATTAGAAAAAGGTTCACTAAGTATTACACAAGTTTGGGAATTAGGTTGGTTCATACTTCTATCCCTTATCCACAGTTGAACGGTCAAGTGAAAGTAATAAACCGAACCTTACTATATGGATTGAAAATGAAACAAGAAGATGCAAGAGGCTCTTAAGTAGATGAGTTATCCTCCGTGTTGTGGTCCTACAGGACGACTTCTAGAGAACCAACATAAGAGGTGCCGTTCCACTTGTGTTACGAGATAGAGGTGTTTATCTCGATAAAAATTAGACTATCCAGTCTCTGAGTCCAAAGATTTAACCCACAAAGCAATTTTTAACTTTTAAGAGAGTATCTCGATATGCTCAAAAAAGCTCGAGAAGTGGCAACGCTATAGATGACAGCTTACTAGCAACGAGTTGCTCAGTACTATAACAAAATGGTGGATGCTCGCAATTCAAGGTGGGGAACCCAGTTCTGAGGAGTTTAGAAGTTAAAGGCAAGATTGCTGACAGGAATAAACTATCTCCTAAGAGGGAATGACCATTCGTAGTCTTAACCATTTTATGGAACGATGCGTAAAAACTACGTACCAGAAATGAAAAACTGATCTCAAGAACATGGAACATCATGCGCTTCAAAAAATATTATCAATAAACTACTACGAGATAGAGATAAGTTTTGCACATGACATATGCAGTGTTTTTATAATGTACTCATACTTGTAATGATAAAATGGCTATACATTTGTTACATTAATTGTCCATTTGTATGCTTGCATGTCATTTTATAAATACAAAAGATTTGTTGAATTAACATGCTAAAAGCATGGTCAAAACCTTAGTTGAAGTTACCAAGCGACCCAAATGACGGTCAAAGGTAAACCATCATATAAAGAGTTAGGGGTCCTACTTACGAAAATCCAACCCCTTCTTGAAAGGTCCAAATAAAAGAAAACTTAGGGGGCGTTTTTAGTATGCACGCTATGACGTCCTACCACAGGAAAAAGCATCATTAGTCAAATACGGTCGACGAATTAGGACTCGATGCATGAGTGTAATGATGTCTTCTCATAAGAACAAGCACCATCAGGTAAATATAGATGACGGACTATGACCAACAAAGCATGGTAGCAATGTCAATTACACCTAGTCCGCAAGTAAGGATCTTTCCTAGCTAGAGTGCTACGACGTCCTCTCACAGGAATGAGTGCTATTAGAGAAATACAGTCAATGGACTTGAGTTCAACCAGGTCTGGCAACAATAACAACCATACTTAGTTGGTGAACGAAGAACATGTTGAGAAAAAAGTTCATCATATATATAAAAAAGGTATTAGTGACAATTATTAAAATAATCTAATTGATTTATTAATAGACAAATATTTATAACATAGAGAACTGAAGTTTTCAAGAGAAAGGTTACAATTGTGTTGCCATTTGTCAACTCTCGAATATTTTAACTATCCAAAGGCCGAGAGCACCCTGGCGATCATGGCAATGGCTCTCCACCTAGCTCCAAGAAATCCTTAATGTCTGAATGCCAAAAAGCTCCAAAACTTCTCAGATCAAGGTACCCCAAAGGAAAGTCGAGAGCAACTAAGGAAACAATTCACTTGTAATGATAAAATTCGTCTTAAAATCTACCGTCTAGAGTAGGGCCAACCTCTTTTCGGTCGGAGACATATCATCAGCTCTCCTTCGAGTCAAACACACTTGTCTTGAAGATCGGTGATTAGGCTAGCATCCGAAATCAATCGATACTCAGTCTCTTGGAGCTTGTCCTCAAGTGAGACGATATGATACATGGCTAAGGATTTTTTATCTAATAGCTCTTAGGATCTCGCCAACCATTCGAACAACTCCTTATCTAGGAAAGCAGCCCGATCTCAACTCTGCTCGGCTTCAACAATGGTAGCATTAACTTGGATCTTCATCTCTTTGAGTATGGTAGGGTCGATGAACATTTGAGACAGATAGAAAATCTCAACACCTCGTTTGTATAACCCATCTGCGATCAAACGAACTAGCTCCTACAATTGCCAAACAAAGCGAAATGGTCAGTCAAAAATAATGATAACAAAAACAATATTTAAAAGTGAAGGGCTCCATATACTATACCTTTATTGGAAAAGATCTCTTCTAAAAAGATGGACTGGGAGAAGTTCTAAGCTCAGTGACGAACAAAATCCTCCAGCATAAAAGAGGTAAAGGATGACATTGAAGTGGGACTTCAAATTCAGGGGGGGCAAAGAAACCGTTCGGATCCTCTAGGTGCCCAAATATAGAAGCAAAAGCTTGAGGAACCTCCCCTGCTTTGGGAGCATTTGGATTGTTATCAAAAAACTCTTCTGCTGCCCAATCATTATTAATGAACTCTACAGCGAAAACAGTCGACGGGGTAGAAACATGCTCATCGGGTGATAGATCAACAAAAACCTAGGCCCCATATTCAACCATAAATGGAGCATTGATCAGTTTATTCGATCCGCTGGTAACGGGATCATTTATTCTTAAAGTAGTAGGAAATGAAATCTCATCCACCTCAATGAATCTGGACACCTCTTCAAAAACTGGGCAACTCGGTAAAGAATGAATAAAAGTTGGCCTTCGAGATGACTAATCGACTCCCAATGCAATCGCTTCCTCATAGGCCTCGTCAATCACCCTATTGCAGCTGCTCGAGGAAGATGGGATAGGATCGGCCCTTCCAGTTACCCCTTCTGGGGAATCTTGGATAAAAAGTTATTTAGATTTTCTCTCAGGCACAAAGAGTCATATCGACAATAGCCTCTTGTTCTATTCTCACTTCCCAGTTGACCTTAGCAAGCGCCTATCAGGTCAAAAATTTATTTGTTCTCTGGAGTGATATAACATTTTTCTCGATCAGCTCCATCAAGGGCCAAGTCGCAAAAAACTCATTTTTTTAGATATATTTGGCGTAAACGGGATTCATCGAACCCTAATTGTTGGAGAGAATCTAGTCAGAATGAACCACAATATAAAAATAATGGTCATTCTAGCCTTTTATTTAATCAGGATTACCCCTACTTATTCTATACTATTTTTAGGGAGTAAATAAAATCCAGTCACTCTCCTGGTTGAACTGGAATACAACTTTGATAGTCCTGGCATCTAGGAGAAGTTTCTAATTACGAAGGAAAATATACAAAAAAAATTAAATATCTAGTAGCATTTGGATAGAGATGCACAACAGGAATTTCAAAAGCGACCAGGATCTCATACAGTTCCCTTGCAAAGAGAATGCTACAGCCTTCCTTCAGGTAGATTTCATAAATGGTGTTGAAGTCAAGCTAAGGAGAGTAGGCTCTCTCATCAGATGAAGGAACTTGAAATGGAACGTCGATAGGAATATTAAACCTATCATAAATGTCTAACACATCCACATTAGTGAGGACAGATGGGATCTCAATGACACCTTTAGAAGCTGCTCTAGGAACCATAATGATAAGGAGAAGTAAAGAGCAAATTAGGGTTGGGAGGCATGAAATGTGAAGAAGTATAAAAATGAAATAGTACCAGAGTTTAAATAGCCAACAATTCAACCTAGAAATGTGATCATCTAAGGACACTAAAGGGGTATATTTCCATAATAGTTGAGACACATGTCTACACCGGAGTGTGCTGCAACATGTCTGTTTTGCTGTGCCAATAATGATGACCTGATACAACATCTCCCAATGAGTAGACTAATAGTAGGAGACTCTGAAACCTAAATTGGCGCGTCTTCTCCACTATGTAGGTAATGATGCCATGATACAACATTTCTCAAGGTAATAGATTTGCAATGGG
This sequence comes from Nepenthes mirabilis, assembly GCA_025585075.1. Taxonomy (NCBI): domain Eukaryota; kingdom Viridiplantae; phylum Streptophyta; class Magnoliopsida; order Caryophyllales; family Nepenthaceae; genus Nepenthes; species Nepenthes mirabilis. The sequence continues at coordinate 16,954 of JAODPA010106460.1, forward strand.
TGACCCTGACACTACTCTAATTATAGATTATTCAATAGATTTACGGATACACAGATATCGTGCTCTAATAAATTCACTTATTACACTCTGAATTATCAGAATCCAAATTGTCAAAAGATTAAGTTGTTAGATGTTTGAATTGTTAGATTGTCAGAAATTAAACAATAAAAAAATGGTCTCAAAGCGCATTAACCACTTAGAGGACATAAGAATATTGAAGCCATGTAAAGAAAGATGAACATCATAGTTGTATTAATTGATTCTTTTCCATAGTATATAAGTTTATAATAACAAGAGTTTAACTTGGATGAAAAGGAAAAAAATGTAGAATGATGACTTGACAAGAGAAAAAAAAAGCCCTCTATTCAGGAACTTTAATAGTTCCATGGGAGAAGGCAACTAAAAACATCATTTGCCAAAACCTATTGTAGTCACCCAGGTTATAACAATGATGGCCTTGTCACAATAAAACCTAGTCATAGCAATGGAAGCCGGGTTGTGGGACATACGTAAAAGAGAAAAACTAAGATTGTTTATTATATAAAAGAAGATAATCAATATAGTCTTCAAGTGTTTTCTCGAATCCTAGCTGTAAAAGCTTGAGGAGAACTTTCATTGACTTTGGCTCATGGCAATAAAGGCTCCATCTTGGCTCAAAATATTCATACCACTAGACAAGATAAGGGATGCCTCATGATGTAAAGGAAGGAGAGCTCCACAATTTATAACTGAGAGGAGTCCTCAATGGGTATTCAATCCAAGAAGATATCAAATCATAGTATTAATGACAAAGAATAAAATCTTGCCAAACATGGCTCTGAATCAGTAGAATATCTGGGGAAGGGGCGCACATTGATAAAACTATAATTAGCGTCCCATCAATGACATGTTGGGAGATAAAATTTAAACCTCCTAACTTGGGAGGCTAGTGATAGGTATGACCAGGCATGAGCCGGTCTAATAAATAGGTGGATAAGAGCCCAAAAGCTGACGGCACAACAGAGATAGCCGCAAAACCTATCAAGCAGATAGCCCATGAACGCATACACTAAGGGACACAGTCTAAATAGTTAAATATTAAATGATCATAATAAACTACTTAATAGCTGGATACGGAAGGCGGCTTAATTGATCCAACAGCCGATAACCAGGCGATCTTATACATATAAGTAACGCCTCTCACACTGAACCAAAGCGATATCATGCCCATACATTGATTTGGTGCCATCAAAATGACACCTCATAATACAAATAAAACCTCTCTCCCAAGAGAGGAAAAGAAAGACAAAAAAATGATGAGTGGAAATAAAAGATATTCAACCAGACGAGTATACTAAAATAAAAGTTGCTCTATTAGATAAGTGCACAATCAAAAGTCACTCTGCCAAACGAGTGTACAATTAAAAGCCACTCCATCGATGAGCATACCAAAAAGGAACATTACCTTCCGAATATGCACTCATCCTCCTCCTCTTTAAATTCTTTCATCCATATATCTTTCACATCCAAAAAAAAAAAAAGGTTACTAATTTGAGTATCAGAAGATATATCAGGAATTGAGTTTCATATTTTTCTTACCTTTAGTTTGTTTTATTGTGGTGTACAAGGTTCATATTTTGAGTTATAAAGACTAGACCTATTGTTATTCGAACAATCAAACGTGACAAGACAGTTCCTTAATTTGTATATTAATCCGAATTTTAGAAACGCATCGCTATTCCTCACAAAAAATGAGTGCGGACTCCGTGTCAAACTTTGCCACGTCTCTTTCTAACAATGGAAGTTTGATTTGGCAATAATTCAAAAAGACAAGATATCGTAATCCAAATTACGTGAACTGTAACACATTTTACATTCGGATAATTCTATTGTTAAAAAAAAGGGGAAAAGAATCATTTTTGTCAAATTTTGATAATTCTGTACTGTAAAGGAAGCATTTTATGCGGCTTTCTCCGTCGTCTTCATATGTTTCCATTGAATTTAGCAGGTGTTCCTTCATTTGTTTCTAGAACTTCCGTTTTCTTAGAAATTATAAAGCCTTTGAAGATAACATCTCGATTTCACATTAATTTAAAGTTATATTCGCTCATATTTGGTAATGCTTTTCTCAGCTTTGACCCTAGCATTGATCCCTTGATGTTTGGATTAAGTATTTTTGTTAACTTTGTTCTTCATAATCTGACTTAGTATTGCCCTAATTTGATTTTCATAATAAAAATCTTGCCAGTAGAATTTTGAAAACATTCATTGCGCCGAGATTTGCGTTTGACGCTTTTAAAAATAGATTGTGATACGTTCAATTACTTATAATTTTCTATTTGAATTCATCTATAGATTATAATAAGTGAAATATAATCCATTTTGTAGGACATAAATATATATATTCCAATCTTATTGTTCGATATTTTATAGGATATAAGTATAGACATTTCAGCCCTCTTTTTCGGTCATGCCAATGGAGCATATTGGTTGGTCAACCATACAAAATTTAGAAGTTCATTCAAAATCTTTGCACAGTTTTCGTTCTTTTCTTCATATCACATTCTGAACTCAAATGTCATTTGTTATGGTCCTGGTATATATTTCTCTTCTTTGTTGCATTTCAAGCTTTAATTTTTTTGTGACATTTGATGTTTATCACTTTATTTATAAACATACTTGTCCAACATTTGGTTCACTATTATGCTCTCTCAATACCAAATTTATCGGCATTGACATAGTCAGTGTTAAGTTGTGGTGGCTAGACATTATGGCCATCTCTATTTGTATTTGGCATAAAGTTTTATGTATTATTGATTATGTTTGATATTTTTTAAAATGTGTAATTTGTGTGTTTATGTATAATGTTAAATGATTTATTTATTACTAAACCCGGGGCAAATTGTGGCATTTGTTATAACAGAGACACAACAAAAGCGTGATAGCTATACTATCGAATATCATTTAAAGGATTATTAGTTAATTTATTATTATACGTGAATTTATACCTCTATTTTATATTATGTCTTGAAGGGTAAGATAATAACCTTTCACCACTTGCCTTTGATGAAACCTACCCTCAAAAATGACTTGACAAAGACAATAAAGGACTTCAAAGTCAACACATGATAATGTAATGCAGATATTATAGAAGATATAGTATTGTTTTCTAATGGAGTACGAGCCAACAGAGCCAACCTAGATGAATCTCTTTTTTTGAACCACAATTAACTCAACAGTTAAGCACATGGACGCGTAAGACTAATGAGAGTACAGGTGCTTCGATGCGGGTTCTATATGGCAAGTGTATGGTGCCATATGGCAGCGATCGAATCTTTATTTAATGTTTTTTAATTTTTTATTATTAAAAAA
>JAODPA010106471.1:0-20302 GCA_025585075.1 Nepenthes mirabilis
TTCCTTGTTTTTTGCTCGCACACACAAAAAAAAAAATTTCTTTGCTTAGCCAGGCTGGGCTGATTGTGTGGGATAAATATTTCCTAGTATTTTGCTCACACACACACGTTTTTGCAAAAAAAAAAAAAATGTTTCTAGGATTTCTGGCTCGATGGTTTACTAAATTGTAGGTTGTTGTTGCAATTTGGGGTTTTATATGCTGGATGAAGAAGCTTCCATTTGCTTATGAAGATGATTGAATTGCCGTTGGAGGTGGTCCATTATGGTCACAAGTTACTGATGCTGTCTAGTACTGCAGTTCCTAGTGTTCGTGCCCATTTAGTTTGAGTTGTCTGTTGTGCAAAAGTTAATTATGGGCTCGATAATTTAGTATTGGCCGAGAGCATATGGCCGATTGAGGATGTGGATTCTTTATGCCGGTTTTCCTTTGGTTACTTTTCTTCGGTCTCCTGATGTGTGGATGTTATGGAGATGGTTTTTTTGTAGGGTTTCTGTAAGCTTTTTTCAGTCTCATGATTTGGTTCATGGTGGTGCTCAGGGAATGCCCTGGCATCTATGTTCTACCTCTAAGTCAGCAAAACACCTGGAGTTAGAACATAGTTTTGTACATCTCTTTTTCTTTAATATATTTTTTTTGTTAGCAAGTAAATTTGGATTAAAGAGAGAAAAAATTACACAAACTATACTTTATCTCCAAGTATTTTGACAGGGAGTTAAAGCATAAAATGCTAGCACATACCCTGAGCAGCTTGGTACATCAGATGACACCAAAAAGATAAAATAAAAAAAGGGGTCCTCCAGGGGGACAACGTTCCGCAAAATCGACAAAATATGAAATCTGTCTTATGTTGAACAACAAGGCTTCTTAGCAGGATGAGATAGGTGATCCTCCATATCAGCAATCAGGCCTTCTATGGTTCCACCACCACATTCAGGGGAGGGATAAGCAGTGCATGATCAGCTGGACACAGCACGGGTATCTGCAGCTCACACTAGCAGCTCATCCAGGACCCTGGTTTCACAAAAGCAAATCACAGCAAGAGCATTGGGCAACTGCAATAGAGCCCCATCACCCAGCAGCAATTTCCGACAGCCGCATCACTCCCCTGCAGTGAGACACTACTCTGCCACTGCAATCATCCGAAAAAAAATAGGCATCACAGCCACCAACATCAGGAGCAACTGCACACCAGCATCTGGCAGCGCAACGGAGAAGCATGCCTCACTGAGGAAACCCATAGATCAAATTCGGCTAGAGGGCAGACATCAGCTGCAACATCAGGACAAAGCATCACACAAAACATGGCAGTACAACAGCTTAGACATAAGCAGTAATCAGGGGGAGAACCTCCAAGGGCCTCGGACGATGATCGAATTGCATTAAAATCACCAAGAACAGTCCAAGGAAGGTCACTTGGGAGGCCCGACAACGTTCGAAGGCTCTCCCAAAGGAGCCTACAAAGACCTTCTCAGTTAGCACCATAAATAAAGGACATGAGACAGTGAATATTATCTTCAAGGAAAAGAACTTCGGTGTGAATAACCAGGTCTTCCTTTGAGAGAATTTTAACAGCCACCTTAAGGGGGTCCCAGCCAACCCAGATCCTCCCGAGAGAGGAAAGAGAATAATTCATGGACAAAATCCAGTGAGGACTAATCCTAGTCGAAATGGAAGCTGAATTCTTCTCCGCAACTTTTGTTTTAACCAGACCAACGATAGAGCATCCGTAGGAGCTAATGTGGTTGCGAACTTCTAGGGCTTTAACAATCCCATTAAGTCCTCTCACGTTCCAACAGGCGATATTATTCATGAGATAAGGGTGAAAGGGGGTATATTTTTTAGGCCCCTGGGATTTTTTAATGTTTTTTAAGGATTTACGATCCCTACTTTTGGGTAAATGGTCGGAACAAATAGAGTCAGTCACATCAGACGAGGGAACTGGACTCAAGTGAGGATTCGAAATAGAGACGATCACAGATCCTAATGTGGAGGAGGATAGAAGATTATTTGGTAGCGGGCCAGGGGCATCTATCGATCCGGAGTCACTAGATGCCCGAACTGGGACCTCTTCCAAAAAATACACAGAGGCAATACAAGGCAGCTAGACAGTAGAGTCAGGGGGACTCTTGAGGTGATTAATCTTTCCATCAAGGCACTGATGCTCTACATGTCCACTCAGAGACGAGGCAGACAGATGCCTTGGGGAAAGATTAAACCAGTTTTACTGAGAGGGGGCGCCAGGGTAACCTCATCCTGTTGACACATCGGGATTTGATTACCCCTCGCGATAGGGTCAACGAGAGAGGGCTCCTGAAGGATGCTGAAGGAATTGGATGTAGAAATAGCCTTTTGAGTGGAGTCCCCTATGGGGAAGATAGCTAAGGTAGGGGTCTCCTGAGGTGACGAAGAAATTGGAGGAGAGGAGGTAGGGTTCGCACGGAATTTACCCATGGCCTTATAATCCCCCGACGATTTAGGGAGAGGGGCCGCATCCCCTTTCTTTCGAGGGGGAATACGACGCGGAGATTTCCGTTGATACTCAATTTTAATTTCTACGAAAGGGCAATCGGAATTCTCAACATAGCAGCCTGACCGAACTTTTACAAATTCTGACAGATGAGCACCAACTCTCACTTCAACACAGACCCTAGTAAAACCCATTCGTTCGAACCTTTCGGTAACAGGGTCTGATAGTATGGGTTTTCCAATAGCACTTGTGATCCAACTCAAACCAAGTGGGGTCCAGTATTCGACAGGGACCCCGGTCAATGTGATCCACGAGGAAAAGGATTTTTGCTCTTCCTTGGAAAGAATCATTCCGGGCTCCCATTTCTTAAGAAAGAGGGGGTGGCCAGCAATTGACCAAGGGCCACTGCCAATGCTTTTGCCAAGCGATTTATCGAGGAGAAGCGAAAAAAGAAAAATCCCAGCTCGTTTTCGGCCAAATGATTAAGCTCTAAATGAGCCCAAATTTTCCTTGTAATGTTGTTTACAGCATTGAAATGAAGGGGATTGCCCGTAAAGTATCCAACTAGGGTAGCACCCCACAAGTACTCTCCCTGTTTGATTACATCGGATCGGGGGGATACGATAGAGTTCTCCACATTGGACACATTAAGGGGGAAGAATTTAAGAGAGGACTTTCCTTTAGAAGTATTCTGCTTCACCACAGAGGACCATGAAACTCCAAGGGGGCAATCGACGGCATTAAGAGGAAGGTCGGAGACAGGGATACTGTTGGGATCAACAGAAGCATCCAACTGAGGGGTGAGACGAGAATGTTCATTTCGGCTTGGTAGATGGTCGCAGACCTGGGAGTTAAAAAAGAAAGTAGGTCCAATAGTCCTGAACGAGGAGACAAATTTCCTGTCTGAATTGTTGAACTCACTAGGCAGGCCATCTGAAACAAGCAAATTGTCCTGGCCAGGGGAACGGGACCTAGATAGAGGCAAAGATCCTGCCACAGAATCTCGAGCAACCGAGGAGCCTAATGAACCAGGGAGGGGAGCATCTAATGGGGGAACGGGATCGGAGAGGCCACACACATTGTCCACGCAATCCAAAATCTCTGATTGATGAGACGAAGCAGCCAAACCCCTGAGAGAAACAACGACACAATATTGGGATCGGGAAGTGCCAACCGAAACAGCGAATCAGAGCCATGTGATGTTGTTCCATTGACTCTATGATGTTCATCATCCTCCCCAATAGGTTTAGGTACTCGGTGTGACAAAATGAGTTTTTTTTCCTTCAGATTATTCCATCAATACAGATACAGAAGCTAAGGCCCCAAATCTTAACTAAAGGTTCTAGGGGAAAACGAATAGAGTTTCCCCTAAAATAAGGCTAAACTGAAACATACACCTGAATAAAACCTGTATAACATAATCAATACATGCACACAACTATCCAAATGTCATAATCTACAACACATGTACTCATGATCATAGATACCATCCATGACTTTAATTCAACAAACATATCCACTATACTAGAATCCATATGAGAGATACCGTTTAGGACTTGTACATATTCAATAATCAGAATAGCAGAAGTAACTATATCCATAATATAAACTTGTGAAAGCATAAATACTAATTCATCAGAATATAAAAGTATCACAGCTATTAATGCATAATTTCTTTTATAAACTTATGGAACATGCAGAACTATCATATTTTTCAAAATCTTCCAAATGACTTTGAGGTCCAAATCTTCTTTATATGCCTGATCATCTGGTATCGACTCTATAGGCTTATCTGGGGGAGGAAAAACAAAACAATGATTCGAAACCCAGCAAGATACCAAAATATGCAGAACATAATGCTTTCGTATAGAACATAGGTGTAGATGAACATTAACATAAAAATATTTAATCATGGCAGTAGAAGAAATGTGCATGAAAATAGAAAAAGCATAAGTTAGTAAACTCAGGCTTCGAAAGTCGAGAATCAGTAGGGCAAGTATCAGAAATCAAAGCCAGAATTAGACTTGGAATTTCTAGAAATTCCTTTTGGGCAGAACAATCATACAGACAAACAAAAATCACGAAAATTTGCAGGAACAGAGGGGGTACATGAACATAAGAAAACATAAATCAATATTATCATGCTTCATAAATTATAAAACAGTATAACGAGTCTCAGAAATTAAAAATAGAAATCAAAGTTTATAAATTCTAGAAATCCTTTTTCTATCAGAAGGAGGACCGAACTAGTAGACCCTACTAGCCGAGGGGGCAAGTAATCGATGATAGATTGTGTTCCATGAGCCAAGAGATAGGGACCATTAACAACAACTCTGTCCAGCTTATGGTAAACACGAGATCCTGACTCTCTACTATCATTCCAATTGAAAAAGGCCCCCTCATAGTTCAAGTCCTGCAGATCACAATCTGTAAGACATTTATCCATGGCCATGGAACTGTTAACCTACCTGCTGCCTCCCAGATTTTCAGATGGAGTTCTAATGGCATTGAAATCGCCCATATCTTTTTTTGGTAAGTGATGAAATTGCATTAAAATAAAAATCACCCATAGTTACCCATGGCTAGCCAGAGACTTGTTGATGGATAGTACGTAACATATCCCAGAGAAGTTTGCGTTCAATCTTGGAGTTAGAGGCATAAATAAATGATACGAAAAATGTTTGGTTGTTTGTTTTATTCAGGATTTTGTAGTGGATGAGTCGGTTGGCTTTAGTTAAGATGTTCATATCAACGACGTCCTCATCCCAACCAAGCGATATACGACTAGAAGATGTAGAGGAGTAGTTCATCTCCCATTTCCAAAGTGGCATCAGTTTCTGAGTAATAAGCGTAGCCTTAGTTTCTTTAACTCTAGTCTCCACAAGTCCTACAATACTGCTGCTTGAGGAACGAATGAAGTGTTTGACTTCATGGGTCTTGAGCTCCCCATTTAGTCCACAGACATTCCAGCAGGCAATGTTAACCATTGGGCATGGGAGAAGGGAGATTTTTCTTTTTAGGCCCCTTTGGTTTTTTCAAAATAGATTTTGGCAAAAAATCTCCTCCAGCCTTAACTTCCTAGACAATTGGAGGATGAACTTGCGAGCTAGAAGTATCGGTAGCTTGGGTAACCTGATTTGTCATTTTGTAGCTACTTCTAAGTTCTTGAGATATAATACCAAGGACAGTTTCAATTGACTCTCATTCTCCTAAAAAGCCTCCAAATGGGGGGGTTCCTTACTCATAAGAGCAAGCTTGCTACGAATAATGCCAGAGCCCTTCCCCCTAAACAGGGAGTGTGCCAAAGAAACATCCTTCCATAGAAGACCATCTGAATTAATAGATCCAGCTAAAGTCTCATGATATTCTAATCTGTTTCCAGCTTGGAGAGGGGGTCCATCATCCTCAACAGGATTAATCGGATTAGCCTTCCCCCTAACAGCGACATCTTAGGGTTCATCTTGAGGATCAAACGAGGCAGCTATGTTGCATGAATTGGAGCCAATATGGTCCAGATGACAGTCCTCAAAACCCTTGCCCAAACACGGCTTAGGAAGGATAATATCTTTAGCAATTTGGAGAGCAGCAAAGGAGTTGGAGGAGGAAACATGAGCAACTGGGCTCGCAAAGGACGTCCCAGGTTTCCTCTTATTCTCAATTACCTCTTTGGATCGAACTCCAAGAAGGATAGGAATTAAGCGGCCGGTGGGTCTATATTTGAGGTTCACCTTGCAATGATCCTTATTGTGACCTGTGGAATTGCAAATATCACATCGAAGGGGTTTCCATTGGTATTCTTCAACCACATCGACCCTTGCTGTACCCCACCAGATTGAATTCTAATTTTCTCTGGAAGAGGAGAGGAGGCCATAACTTCAACACAAATGCAACTGAATCTCATGCGTTCTATTTTAGCAGTAGTTGCGTCTAATTGAAGGGGCTTACCGATAACACTACCTATCCAACTGAGGCCTAGGGGGGTCTAGTACTAGACCGGAACTTCCTTCAGATTAATCCAAATGGGAAAACTTTTATGGTCATCCTTAGATAATTCTATACCAGGAGACTACTTTTTTAAGAAAATGCAATGACCCGCAAAAGCCCATGGCCCCTGGTTCAGACACTCCTACATCCGAGAGTCATCAGAGAAACGAAAGAGAAAAAAACCATTATCATATTCTGCAATGTGCAAAATCCCAAACTGGGCCCAAATCTTACGGGCAATGTGATTAACTACATAAAAATTTAAAGGCAAATCAAAGAAGTAGCCCACAAGAGTTGAACTCCACAATTCATTGCCTTGCTGGATAACCTCACTAGGTGGAGTAATCTCAATAACATTGTCATTTGGGCTAGGAGGGGGGAATATTGAAGATTACAACCTACACTCGAGATACCCTTCTAGACAATAGAAGCCCATGAACGTTTTTGCTCAGTCATCTTCATAGGACGACTTTCCTCTGCAGATATGCAAGAAAACCCCAGTGAAGATAGAACAGAGGCGGGAACATCCGGGATGGAGGTGGGCTCAACTAAAGGTAAAGCCGCAACAGCCAAATGAGAGCGGGGCAAAAAATCTGATGATTTGAGACCCGCAGCTAATTTAAATGAGGATGGGGCTTCAACAGGGGAAGATGAACTCTCAGATTTGTGAGAAATGATAGGGAGACCGAGCTTGGTGGGGGGGTATATGGATTCATGGATTCCAAGAGACTCAATGTAGGAGCAATGTAGCTCCCGTCTAGAGAGAGAAGCTCTGGCTTCTCTCTAGGAGCTTTTCAAAATTCATATTTGAAATTTGAGGCCTTCGATTTTTGTCGTCACCGGCAAGGTTCATCCTCTGTGGCCCTCGTTTGCTCTCTCTGGATCTTTTCTTTCATCTTTTCGGGATCGCCCCTTTGGCAATGTACTCAGGTGCGTATCTCGCTGAAGGTTGGCTGTCTCTCCATTCTCCTTTGGATGGCAGTTTTGAATGTCTCTGAATGGGCTGTCAGCTCTTGCATGTTGGCCCTTTTCTTCATCTGTCGGAGCATTTCCTGCCTTGGTGCCTGGTGCTCGAAACAGATCTGTTTGGGGTTTCTTGCAGATGACCTTCACAGATATACTTCATTAAGGAGAGAGTTATTGCTCCAGTCTAGAGAGAGAAGCTTTGGCTTCTCTCTAGGAGCTTTTCAAATTACAAATTTGAAATTTGAGGCTTTCGATTGTTGTCGTCGCCGGCAAGGTTCATCCTTTGAGGCCCTCGATTGCTCTCTCTGGATCGTTTCTTTCTTCTTCTTGGGTTCGCCCCTTTGGCAGTGCACTCAGTTTGCCCTTTTCTTCGTTTGTTAGAGCGGTTCCTGCCTTGGACTGGTGCTCAGGATGGATCTGCTTGGGGTTTCTAGTAGAAGTCTTTCACCCATCAGGAGTGGTTGGTCCAGAGAGAAGCTCTGGCTTCTCTGGGTTTTTAATTTTTTCAAATTTTCAATTTTTAAATTTCAAATTTAAAATTTGACTTTCTACGGGTCTCTCGCCTCCACAGATTAGGGCTGGGCCTCCATGCCCTAGGCTGATGTGGCTGTTGGGCTGTTTTGTCCCTATTCTGGCTTCGATGTGGAAGATTCGACTCTGGTTGCTATTTGGGGGTCACTGATGCACACTGCTCTGCTGATGTAGCTGCTGGTGATGCTGGTGGGATGCGGGCTTCCTGCTGTTCCCTGTGTCTGCTGCAGCATGGAGCTTCTTTGGTGTTGACAGTATGGCAGCTCCCATTATGGTCTGGAGGGTGTAGTTTGGGCAAGCTATTGGACAGCTACAAGTCTGGGGTAGCTCTCTGTAATCTGCTGATTTTCGTCTATGGATATATCTGAGGATGGAGCTGTGGATTTTGCACATGCGTGTTGTCTCTTGGTTGATCTGGAATTTGGTCTGTGTTGGTTTTTTATGAGGCCAAGTTTGTGGATGGGTTTTGTTGGGTGTGTGTGAGATTCTGGGCTGCTCGGCCATTCCCGGGCATGATGGAGGGTGTGCTCTCATTGTTCTTGTGATTGTAGCTGTTGTCCGATGCAGTTCTCGAGTCTGGATAGATGCAATTCTTGTTATTTGCAGGTTTCCAAAGATGGTTTCTAGCCTTGAAAATGTGCTACTGATATTGAGTAGCGGGAAGCAATAGAAGGATATGTTGTAGTTACTCTCCTAACTGCGTTGTGGAATATGGTGTGGAGCCATGCTAATTGTCCCTTGCTGATGTTGGTGCCCTCTCTGCTGGGCTGTAATGTATGGTGTAAAGCCTTTCCTTCCGATTCCTCCTGTTGGATAGTGCCAAGGTGCTGCCTATCTTGGTTGTTTGCAGTGACGTCTGCCTGTGAAGCCCAAGGTTTTATCGCCCTTCATCCGAGATGGTTCTTTTTGCCGAGATGCTGATGGGACCGAGGGTCATTGCTATGTAGGCAAGTTCTGCCTATAGGATGTGGTGATTGCCATATTGTGTGGTGTAAAATCAGTTTTTGCTCCTATTTTGTTTTTTTCCTAGGCTATCAGCCTTTTCAGGTTGATTTCTAGTTTTTTTGTGACTGGTTTTATATTGTTTCATGACTTGTATCATGGTGCTTAGGGGCTACCCCTACTTCTATGTTCTACCTCCAAGTCGGTATAACACTTGGATTAGATCATAGGTGTTGTAACTCTTTTTTCTTTTTTAATACACTTTACTTACCAAAAAAAAAAAAGGGTATATGGATTCCGACAAAAGAGAGGAGCATAAGAGAGGGGCTTGGGGGTGGAGGTAGGTACAACCTACAGCTCTACAGAAGGTTTGGGGTGAGGGGAGAAAACAGAGAGGGGGGGAGCTTGAGCAGTGGGGACCTCCAGAAATACATTAGAGAGACCCTGAGAGGGTAGACAGACGACAGGAGGATTTTGTGAGGCGGGGGGAGCTAGTGTGTGGGGTCATGGCGCCGGCGACGAAGGAAGGAGAAGATGAGTGGGAAGGTTCAAATTTTGAAACTAAGAGAGAAGCCAGAGGAAAGATTTAATATCAATAACACATTTTAGTCCTATAGCTACTCATCCATCTCTTATCAATAATGGCTACATTTTAGACCTGTAGCTACTCGATCGACATATATCAAATCCAATTTTTCTTAAGTCTTAAGCTTCAAATGACCGAAGTTCTTAAATAGTAAACTTGCTTTTTTAAATGGTGGATAAACATGCAATAAGAAAATTGATGACATGCAAGATAACTTTTTAGGGCATCATAATTTAACTTTTCCAATTCTCACGGCAAAATCGAACTCAAATAATAGAAGGAATTCTAACAATATTCAAGTATGAACTGTGAAAGAAAATCCTACATGTCAGGAATAAGACATGTATACTGAACATGAATTTCCTTAATAAAACATAAGAAAACAATAATCATGACATGCATTACGTATAAACACAGCGAAGAAGAGCACTAGAACAATAATTCCCGAGGGATTCAGACAAGAATTAGCAATAGCTAAGGATGAAGCATAGGGTACACTTGCTTGATCCCGATCTACAAATTCCCTTTCTCAAATCTGGCCTAAAATCCTTCCCACCTTCTCCTTCGTATTTCTCTCACAAATTGTTCAGCTCCTTTCCTAACCCCCAAATCTAGTATTTATATACAATGGGGTAGGTGGGAGCAGGTAGGGTGGTCTTCTACTTAGTACTTCTTTTTTCACTCAATTTTTTCTTTTTAGAAGGTCAATGGAGCAGGTAGGAGTAGGTCACCAACTTTAATTTGGCCAGTTTAGACTCTAATCAAAACCAGCCAACAAACCAACCCAGTCAACTCTTGCAACCGGTCAATGATTCCTTCCTGCCATCAATGGCCATCTAACCAGTTCGGTTACTATCTCTCGTTCTCGCTCTCTGAGTTATTAGTCTCTTTCTAATTTCCCAAACAACCCCGGTTGTTACTGTTCATTTATAGATCGTGGTTTCATAGTTACTTCAGTTATTTTCCTAATTCCGGTCAACTATTCTAGTTTCGGTCAACTCCTCTAATTCCGGTCAACTCTCTTAACCAATCTTTTTTTTGGTAAGTAAGTAATTGCATTAAAAAAAATTTAAGTACAACAACTATATTTTACTCCAAGTGTTTTGCCAACTTAGAGTAGAGACAAAGGAATAAGGGAATCCCCTGATACCATGACACTAATCATGAAAGCCAAGAAAGAAAACTAATCAATAAAGATCAAATCCACCTAATTAACACCTCCAACTGAGCCAAACACAAAATCACCCATTGCCTTTATGAGAAGCTCTAGTCTTACGGAGATCCCAATTATCAACCTCCTTTTCATTTACCAAACGGGGATTGTAATGGGATAATTGTCAGGAGCTGCATTTTTTTCTTTGGTAAGTAATTAAGTGCATCAATAATTAAAGAAAAAGTACAAAAACTATGTTCTTTACTAATTGTTTTGTCGACTTGAGGAAAGAAATATAGAAATAAGGGAGACTCCTAAGACCATGACAAAAGTCATTTTGAAATAAAACTACAATAATATCCAATCACCAAGATCCATGATACCAAGCAGGTTTTCTTTTTTTTTTTTTTTGGTAAGTAAGTAATGAATTGTATTAAATATAAAAAGAACTATAGAAACTATGTTCTATTCCAAGTGTTTTTCTGACTTGGAAATAGAACACAGACGTAGGGGTATGCCCCAAACATCGTGAAATATGTCACGAAAACAAAAAACTAGAGTAAAGAGACTACAGAGTAAACAACAATACAGCCACCAAAGGCCGTCAACCAAATTTGTCTAACAGTAAGAAAACAAGGACCATAGCCCTCCCTAACCCGCAAGCAATCCCAGGTGAAACAAAATCTGCCAATCTAAAACGGCGATTTAACACATACCAGTCCGAAAAATCCATCCGGCCAACATTAGAACGATACATGCCACGTCAGTAAGGCCAAGCCAAAGCTCGCAACCTGGCATCTTTAGCAAACTTTCCAAAACCGGCAAAACATAATGGCATTCCAATTCGACATTAGAATGCAACCCAGGCAAAAAGCCTTCCGGCCTTGAGTTTGACACGGCAGCCAAGTCCATGTCATCAAGAGCAAACCGGTCCAAAAACCATACTGGGTAGAAACAAAGCTAATCCGGCAAAAGACCCACGATAGCAGGGTAATCCAAAACGGCAGATGCACAATCTGTTACTCCAGGAGAGAAATCCATCCAGCCTTCAAAAGTAAAATGGCAGCAACCAACCACGTCAGCAAGGGCAACCCAGCCACAGCTCCACACCGGGCTAACCCAATCAATATGAAGCCTAAATCACCTAAGGCCTTTATATGAAGCCTTAGTCTTACGGAGCACCCAATTTACCACCATTCCAATTCGGAACACAATATGCAGCTCATGGCTCCCACATCAGTCGGCCCAAAGCCTGTGGAAAAACAAAGCATATCAAACCTATGCAAAGAATGCCTACATCCAAGTGCATTTGCATCCAAGAGCTAATACACAGCAAAGGGAGCCTGCATCCCTTCTAGCCACTGCATCTAGCCAACCGCTCAATTCCAGCAGCCACAACCTTTAGCAGTGGAGCTCAGAAATTGTTGTGTATGCCAGCAAACCGGTGCCATCAGCTAACAGCCTGGCTCCACATCGGCAGCTGACCATCCCAGCTCCAACAACTACTTTCCAGCACCAACCAACATCATGGACATGGCATATGCCATTCTTCACAGCAGCAAAAAGAATCCAGTAGCAAGAAAAAAACGAAAAGCTGACAGTGCAGCAAACAACTCCTTGACGGCACAAAGATGATTGTACTTCCAGCATTACAAAATTTATTTTCAGCCTGTGCCAGAAACGGCATTCCACACTGCATCACCGGTCCACACAGAGCAACAAAGGCACAGCCATGTTTTCAGAAGGAAAAAAACATTCTCCCTTTTTTTTTGGTAAGTATGAAAAAAAAATTCTCCCCGAGCAGAATAAAGGGGTCAATAGATTCAAAGACCCCTTGATTCCATCCAAGAGAGTACCCAGACTCACTAATCAGAAAGTTGGAGAAAAAAATCCAAGATTCTACCATTTCCATACAACCCCAAGCAAAGCCCCATCAGCAAAAAGCCTAGGAGCTAGAGGATACCCTGGATTTTTCAGATGTAGATTTTTTCTTTTTCCGGGAGTTTGATGGCTTCCAAGATTCATAATCCATGGCCATCACCTCTTTGACGCTTAAGAATTTTTCTTTGGAGTAGTCGATGGCCCGGCCCACACAAATATCAGCAGAGGAATCTCTGGGGCTAGCAAAAACAACCCCCCACTTTCTTTAACATATCTAAAGCATATTTATTTTCTAGTCGAGAGATAGAGCTAGGAGTTTGCTCACTATCAATATCAGATTCAGGATCCATACCATTGAGATCAGGAAGGCCTGAAGAAGCAGGGGCTACTGGCAGGTGCGACTGGTCATCGATCAGAACTCCCTCAGCACCATCAGGAATAGACAGCTCACTTGAAATCTTACCATCCAAATGACCGGTAGCAACCAAAGGGGTCATCAAACAGCTAGTGGCCTATTGACTCTAAATAACGCCATCGGTAAAGAAGTTTTCATGAGCCTTGGAAGGATTACCAAGAGCTTCTAATCGATCCGCATCAGAGATTGGCAATGGGAGGACAATTCCGCTTGGCATATCAGATGGATTGAGATCCCGAAGCACACTATCTGCATAAGAGAGGGGAGGTGCAGGGCCATTGGAAACCTGAAGACAGGAACCGTGCTCATAGCCCAAATTCAAAGAATCCTGAAGAGAATTTGACCTCATAGCATCAGGCAGAGGAGACGAGGGCGTCCACCCAAGCTCGGCAGCAGTTAGGACTTTATTTGCCAATGGCTCATCACAAGGAGGGGAATGGGAGACCATCACAGCCCCAGAAGGTAGCCGTTCCACAGATAAAACACAGTTAACATCACCAATCAACTCATTATCCACACTGGATTCTTTTTTAGCATTCAACGGGCCTACTGGAATAGGATGCATAGAATGGTCCCCTTGGTCTTTTTCTACAGGGGCAGAAATAGAGGGATTGGGACGGATGACATTCTTGGAATGGCATTTGGGTTCAACATGACCTATCAAATGGCAGCGCCTGCATCTGGTAGGCTTCCAATTATACTCCACGCTCACCAACGATATGGATTCAGATTCAGGACTTGATTTAATGGCGATGCAGTTGGGAAATGGGCTATCAACACCAACTTCAACACAAATCTTTGCACAGGAGACGTTTTCCATTCGGGCTGTTCTGGGATCAAGTTACAGAGGAATCCCAACGGCACTTGCAATCCAACTGAGACTGGCATGAGTCCATAACTCAATCGGCAAGTTGGATAGTTTTATCCAGATGGGAGACCGCTTATGTTCTTCCTTGGTCAGGAGCATTCCCGGAGCCCATCGTTTGAGGAAAATAGCATTCCCAGAGAACATCCAAGGTCCTGCCGGAAGGCATTTCTCCATCAACTCCAAAGATGAGAAGCGAAAGAAAAAGAACCCAGCTTCATTACTGGTGGCGTGTTTGAGTTCAAAACCAGCCCAAATTTTCCTGGCTATGGCTTTGACAGCCAGGAAATGTGGAGGGGAGTCAAGAAAATGACGAACCAAGTAAAGCCCTAGAAAAGGTTTCTTTGGTTGATAACATCAGGAGGGGGGAAACGGTAGCCGAATCACCACCACAAGCCTGAGGGGGATAGTATGTCAGCTTTGAAACCTAACCATTGCAATCCTTTCGGATGACATCAGTCCAAGAAATGGGGCAGCATCACACTCAGAACTTTTGCGAAGCTCCTTTGATTTCAAAAGTTCCAAGAACGATGTATCAGGTGCTGGACAAAGAGAGGCCTCGTCCTTCTACAACCGCGGAAACAGGAGAGAGGAATGACCTAGGAATTTAGGGTCAAAATCCTTTGGAGTATGAGCAGAGGGAGAAACAGAGGAGGCGGAGTCCTGGGGAGGACCAAGGGGTCCCCCAAGAGACCGGCCATGGCCAGCGACGACCACAAAACCGCAGAATTTAAAGGGCCTCAGAGGCCAAAGCTAGCCGGCAACAGTGATAATTGGCCATGAAAAGCCCAAAAATCTAGCCGGCGACGGTGAGAATCGAACGAGAAAAACCCAAAAACCTAGCCGGCAATGGTGAGAATCGGCCGAGAAAAACCAAGCAGGCCTTCAGGCAGCTAAAGATCGACTTTCGAGCCTGAGGAAGACTTAGAGTTCTTGGGGGCAGCTTTACGTTTTCTCCTGGATTTAGCTTGAATCTAAGTACCATCTTGCTCCATTCTATCGAGATTGTGAACCTCCTCCATAACGCAACGGGCATTCAGCAGTTGCGAAAAGTTTAAGCTATCAAAAATCTGGAGGCCCTCCACTAATCCATCTAGATCGCTATATTGACCTGATGGAATTCCATTTCAGTAAGAGACTTAGAAAATCAAATATAAGCTGCTTCCTATCAGGAGTAAAGGTATCAATGTGTGGTTTAGAAGATATGGCAATCACCAACAAACGGAGGGCTTCAAAATATGCACCCGAGGAGTTGCTCAGATAGTCCATCTCCAACGGAAAGGATGATTTGAACTTATCCTTTGTCAACTCAGTCACATCATTCCAACAAAAGTCTAAGAAATCAAACAAGACTCCACGTTGGCCCTTGACGATGAAGTTAACATAAAGCTGAGTAGCATTCTCCTCCAGTAATCTCTGGAGGACATAGTGCATTGGATCATTAGCAATATCCTCAGCAGACAAATCCTCGGAGGACTGAGAAGAAACAACATCAGAGTCGCAGTCAATCGCCCATTTTTCAATGGCTAGAAGAACCTCATCGTCCACAGGCCTCTCAATAGCGCCAGACTCCTCAAGGAGGAACTCATTAGAAATTGGTGGAGTTTGGACAACGACATCAACAGGCTCCCCATTCTAGGTCGACGCTTGGCAGTAGCCTATATCATCCCGCTCCTCCCAATTCAGCTTATGGGAAGAGGAAATACCCGATTGATTACAAGGGTCCAAGGGTGCGGACGACACAGGAGAAGTGGCCGAGCCCAAGGGGTTTGCATTAGCAAAAATAGGGGGATTACACGTCACAGAAACCTCATCCCGAGTAGTTGCCACCACTTGATTGTCAACAACAAGGAAATTATTATCAGAACCCAAACAATTTACCAGATCACATCCAGCAAGGGGGACAAAGCTATTGCCAGTGTTAGCAGGGACACCAACGTCCATCTGAAGGCCACCAGAAGAGGTGGGCAACGGAGATTTCTTATGCATTCGAAATCTGTAAGCCTTACCGGCAGCCGGCATCCTAGAAGGCTTGACAAACTTCTGAGATTTGCAATTAGATTCCTCATGCCCAAAGAGAAGGCAGAGCCCACACCGAATCAGTTTCTAGGAATAAGTCACATTTACCACAGAGGAGGAAACAGAGTTCGTGCTCGACTCCAAGACGATTCATGAAGGAAGAGACAGGGAACGATGAAAAGGTTGAACTGGCTGCAGCAACCTCAACACAAATACGGGCAACATCCACTCTCTCCATTTGTTTAGTCCGTGGGAAAAGATGAACTGGCTTCCCAATGGCACTAGCAATCCAACCCAGCCCCACAGGCATCCAAAATTCAACTGAACATTATAAAGGTTGATCCAGACAGGGAACAATTTGTGCGCTTCCTTACTCAGCTGCATACCAGGAAGCCATTGCTTAAGAAAAATGGCCTTCCTAGCAATCATCCATGGGCCAGCCAGCAAGCATTGCTCCATCTTCTTCTGTGAGGAGAAACGGAATAAGAAAAAGCCAGTATCATTGCGCGCAATGTGCACAAGACCAAATCGCGCCCAAAGAATACGGGCGATGGAGCAAATAGCTAGGGGATGAGGAGGGACATCAAAGAAATAGCCAACAAGAGTGAAACTCCAAACTCGTCTGCCTTGGTTAATAACCTCAGATGGGGGACAAATGGAAACAGAATCGCCAACAGCTGTGGGAGGTGGGAAAAATTTCAAACCACACACTCTACCCGAACCCATACTCTGGGCAACTTCAGCCCAAGAGAGATGAGAGGAAAGCCCCCTCTGAGAAGACGAGACCTCAGGAGAACGAGGAGGGGAAGGCGGAAAGCCAATACCAGATGTGAGAACCGGAACAGGGTCAACTGAAACACATTGAGCAACAGAATCTGAAGAGAGCGAGAGAGTACGAGAGGATTGACTCCTCGTAGAGGCGTCTGCTACCAGGATTGACAGAAGCCCTAGCTGGGAAGGAGCCGGGGAGGACCCTAAAGGGCCGGCCATGGTCGGTGCCAGCGAGGATGCAAGTAGGTTGGTTCAAATGCGAGATGAAAACCGGAAAGGGCCTAGAGAGAAACGAGAACTTCTCTCTCTAGAAATCGATACCGAGCTACATTTTTTTATCATGGGATTTTTCACCTTAAGGGATGAGTCCAGTGTACAAGGCCTGAGGAAGGCAGCTGGAAAGGATGCAATGCCACGGAGAGCCTCATCCTTGTGAGCAGCTTTGTCAACAGCACTACGAAGGGTGTTAATCCTTGCAACAGCTCTACGAGCTAAAGGCGAAAGATCCTTCAACTTGTTATCTGAATCTGGAAAAACAGACTGATGCTGTTCAAAGATATTAGGTTTTGGGACGCCACTGGGAGGCTCCATAACTGAAAGACCGGGGGAGACAAGGGGCTGGGTTGATTTAGCAAGAGAAACACCAATGCCACGCTTCAACACATCAGCAAAAGGATCTGGAATCCTGCCTACAGTCCCCTGGTTGATCTCTAGGATGCCTCCTTGCAGGGGGAGACATAAAAATCGAATTTAATTCATCAAGATGATCTAAATTGGAAGATAATCCAGATTCATCAGCCAGGTCAGCTAGACATCCCGAATCAGAGCCATGATCTAATATGCCCATCTGCAAATTCCCAGTATGACTCTCCCCATTAGAAGCTAGACCATGCCTCAAATTCACAGCAGATGAAATTGGTTGCCTTTCATGGAGGGAGGTGTCCCGATGATGACCAACCATAAACTCGGCATCATCCACACTTAAAGAAATAGCAGCAGCAGGAGGTGGACGAGAAGCAGGGGCCTCCTCTAGAACTTCTACACTAATCTGCTCAGCAACTTGTGGGCTCAGGATCACCAATTCCTTAACCTCATGGTCTATGACAGCGTTAGAGAGGCAGTCAGAGAGAAGAGGAGCAAAGGAGTTACCAGGGCACTCTACCTCTTAATCCTATTATCCTCAGGCACCGGCTCTTCTGTCTGGCTGGTCTTGGGTTCTTTTTCTTTTCTTTTGAATATTGCGTGGGTCTCTTGCTGTTGAAATTCCCATTTCAGCTATGCTGTTGGCGTGGTTGCTCTGTGTCCTCCTCGTCTCCGTGGAACCTCGGTGCTGTGATATACCACGGTGAGAAAAGCTCTCCCTTCTCTCTACTTTCCAATTTCAAAATTGAAATCTGATCAGCATCCCTTGGCTATCTCTGCTGTCACCAACGCCAGCATGGCCGGCCCCTGCTGGCGTCGTCGATCCTCCCCAAGGCCTCCTCTCTTTCTCTGTTCCCTAAACTTTCTTCACCGTCATCGGCTTCGTCTACAGGCGCACTACTCTCTCCCTCCTTCCCTCCTCTGCACAGGAGTGCCTTGCTTTCTCCCCAGGGCCCGATGTCTCCTTCTTAGAGCTCCTGAAGACCTTGGACCTTCGCAACCCCCTCATATTGCCGTCTCCTTCTCCCCTTGTTTCAAGTGAAGAGTTTGCTGAACGGAGTCTAAACGAGGCACAGTTTGGAGGCACTGATGTCAAATGCAAAATCGCTACCGATACTAGAAATGTGCCAAACCCTCCACAGATCATATCAGATGAGGCTCCTGTAATGCCCCCGTCCTCCTAGGCTGATATCGTCTAGAACAAGGTAGCTTACCCTTGTCCTTCCCTTAAATTTTATCCCCCTCCATCTTTCGATGGGGATGTTGTCTCCATTTTTCCTCCTACCGAGGTCATCAAGTAGAGCTGGGAAGTATGGGGTGCTACGCTTGTGGGTTTCTTCTCCGAAACCCCTTTACATTTTCTGGCGGTTAACTCCATTGCTCGCAAAATTTGGGCGAGATTTGGGATCAATCATGTATCTATGAACGAAGACAACTTTTTCTTCTTTTGCTTTGCTTCTGAAAATGAATTGAACCTCTGCCTTTCTAAAGGCCCCTGGACATTTGGCTAGAAATCCATCTTCCTCAAACGATGGCGGCCTAGGATGGAGTTATCTAAGGACACTCACCAATCTTTTCCAATTTGGATCTCTCTGTTCAACGTTCCAATCGAGTTCTACACCCCATTGGGCCTTAGCTGGATAGCTAGTGGGGTTGGCAAACCCCTTTATCTTGACCCGTGCACAGCCCGTATGGATTGATTGCACTTTGCAAGGATCTATGTTGAAGTGAGTAAAATGGTTCCTCTTCCTTCAAAAATCAGAATTAAATCTACTGATAATGTTACAGCCAAGTCTATCGATGTAGTGGTTGATTATCAGTGGAAGCCGATGCACCATGGAAAAGGTCACCCTGCTAACCAAAAGAGCACCAGTATGAGTTCCAGTGCTAACAATGAGGTGCCTGTGGATACTAAGCCTCTGAAGCGGGCCCCTAGCGTCAATGGAGCTGAGGATGGGACTTCCATCCTGGTTTCCCCTTCTGCAAACGTTGGCTTTGATTTGATCTCTCCTAAGGTGAATGTGGAAAATCTGGTGAATTCTGCGCCAGCCTATGGGATGTCTGGTGGTTTAGAGGAGCATTCCCCGGTATCGGACATGAATATGTTGACTCAGGAGGTCACTTGCTCTGCCTCTGGTGAAAACTCAACCAGCAGGTCTGGACTTGCTTCAAAGTCTCACCCTGCTGATGCGGATACTTCGACTGCTCCGGGTGCTGTGTGTTCAGCTGCAGGTTCAATTGGTATGTAGAACGAACCAATGATCTTAATTAAGTCTTTTTAGAGTGATGGTAGCCCAATTAGTTCTACTACTAAAGGAATACCTCGCACCCTCTCCTTACATCCTACTGATGATGATAATGCAATTCATGGTCAGCTTTTTCCTGGCAGTGGTGATTTGGCTCTTGAATGAATAGATTGTTCTCAGCATTCCAGTGGAAGAGAGCTACAATTTGGCTCCTGTCAGACTACCCCTGCTTACTCCCCAATGGTTGTTGCTGACGCTTCATTTGAAGCCGTTTGTGAATTGGGATCTGCTCATGGTCCTCTCGCTGCCCCTGCTGATCAGCTTGCTTTGGACCCGGGTTTTGAGTTAGATCCAGATCTTACACCCGACTCTATCTCCCGGATATCTCAAAAATATTCCCTGGATGGCATAGGCCATAGTGGGATCTGTGACGACCCGACTTTTAATATTATCAAAAGCCGTCGTCAATACTAATTCATATAATAAAAGATGAGTATAAAATTTTTTTTCTTTCATTTCCATCAAACCTGAGATGCATTCTAAAGATAACTAATTTCATAGATTCCAAAAGTGTCACGGAAACATTCTATCGTTTATAAGCAACGGAATCAAAATTACAAGTTTCCTCAAACAAAAATAAACAAAACTCCAAAAAATCTACTCCAACCAGCAAGACCAAAGGACTCTACTCGACCTCGTCCTCCATAAGCTTGTCATCTGAAAATTTGCAAGAGTGAGCTTACAAAGCCCAACAGGATACTCACATGCAGAAATCACAGGCATACATATAATCAAAGTATAGATCATAATATAGCAAAATAAAAATCATCATA
>JAODPA010106482.1:0-20296 GCA_025585075.1 Nepenthes mirabilis
ATATATATTACTAATACAGTGTGATCATATATTAACGCCCTCATTCCATGCCAGAGCACACGAAAGCCTAGTTTGATGAGGGTGGTGGGGAAACAAAAGGAATGGACGTCATCAACGGCAGTGAAGGCAATGTCATCTTTGGCATTGCCGGAAATGGCGGCAACGTGGCTTTCAGCAGCACAGGTGCATCCGGTATTGGTGGCAGTGTCATCTTTGGCATCGCCGGTAGTGGAGGCAACGTGGCCTTGGCCGCGCAGGAGCAGTCAGTATTGGAGGCAGTGTCATCTTTGGCATCGACGACAGTGAAGGCAACGTGGACTTCGGCTGGACAAGAGCAGCCAGAAGTGGCGGCCATGCGGTGGGCTTCGGCAAGTTAGGAGCCGTTGGCATTGCGGGCAAGGGGTTACCCGGCGATGTGGGCAGCGTCGGCAACGATGGGAATGTGGCTTGAGGCACCACTGGAATCGGTGGCAGAGAAGGCAAGGTGAGCTTGGGCGAAGTCGTCATTGGAGGTATTGAAGACGTTACTTGCAGGAGATGGCGAGCTGCCAAGCTCACGTCAATGATGCCTGACTTGTCAGTGCCACCATGAAAGAGATTATCGAGCAGATCTTATTGATGGAGTTGGAAGCCATATTGATTAATTGCTTGACATAGAGTGCTGAGGATTTCAGAGAGCTTGCAGTCGAGTATTTAAGGGGTTAAAAATGGAGGCTATTCGGAGGTTCGATCAAATACGCATGAATTTTATATTGAGATAGAGGATTATGGTGTTCACACGCAGGACAAGTGGCCAAGGGCATGCACCCTCAAGCACCGAGCAACCAGGGTGCCAAGTCCGAGGAGCGACTAGGCAATACCCGGAATAAAAGTGCGCAAAACCCGGTTTAGGGTTTATAAAAGGTGATCAATAGAAAAGAAAGTTGTAACACTTTATAAAACTAGACCAGAGAGCACCGTCAGTGAGTAAAAAATGAGACAAGAAAGAAAGGGAGAGAGAAAATGGTGAAGAGGAAGATTCGAAGCCTTCCAGCCAACAACGATTTCAAACGTGTTGTTCTCAAAGTGCAATGAATATTTTGCCAATCGTGTATCTACTTTCTCGCTTCATACTTACTGTTACTCGAGTCAATCTAATACAATGAGTCGAGTTCTTGTATACTGTATTTGGAATTTGTGTAATCGATTTTACATAGTGGAGATTTTTATACACGTCATCCCATGATTTTTCTCTCTTATTGAAAAGAGAATCTTCCATGTAAAGTACTTGTGTCTTATTTTATTATATGATTATTATTTGCCTATTCTATATCAGCGCCATTATTCTTCCCTCTTGCTTCATTGAAGTTGTCGGCCAATCCCTAACAAGTGGTATCAAAGACTAATTGTTGGTGTCGGCTATTAAGCTTTGTTAAAATCAATGAAGGTTAGGAAAAAGATAGTTTGTTTGAATAGCACAAATTATGATATTTGGCAAAGAAAAATGAAGGACTTCCTATTCATCTAAATGATGCATCTTCCGATATTCACTGCACAAAAGCCCAAGACGAAGTCTAAGGAGAAATGGGCTTTTGAGTATGAATAGGTCTGCAACTATATTCGATAATTTGTGAACGATAATGTGTATAATCACATCTAAAATGAGACAAATGCGAAGACACTGTAGCAAAAGTTAAACACGCTTTGTGCTTCTAAAATCGGAAACAATAAATTGTTTCACTTGATGAAATTGATGCAAGTAAGGTACAGTGAGAGCACATCCATTGTCGACCACTTGAACTAGTTCTAAGAAAGCGTGGACTAGTTACGCAGGATGGGCCTTAAGTTTGAAGACAAGTTGTTGGGCTTGTAATTGTTGACAATCCTATAGGACTTTTAGGAGATGATACAAATCACCATCACCAATACCACTCCGAATGGAGTAGTGACTCTGAAAATAATAAAGTGAGACATACTAAATAAGGAGATGAGACGTTGGTCATAGGGGTCCTCCTCTCCGCACTCTAAAGTGTGAGTCGCTGAGTCACAGGGAAGGAATAACCGACACGGTCCTAAGTCCGAGGAGAAGAGTTGAAACAAGTGTCATGTCCCGCATTCTTATATCCATTTTAATCATAAGAAACGTGTACTTAGCTTAATAATTTATAAATCACAATAAACCATAATATATAGGATCCAAAAATATAATGTCAATTATCGATGGCTCTGACATTCATTCATTCAATAATAATATGAATGCAGCTTGTGATAAGGAAAGATGCCAACTAACATCCCAATATTCATCTTATAAAATTTCATCGAACCTTACATGATAAGCATAAGAGATTCGCGAATATATTTCTAAACTACCAGTACTAAATTTACATTTTTGAGATACTTATAAAGTTATAAGTTCTTACATCATTATTTAAACTAAACCAATTATATCATTACATATTACCATACACTTATTGGTTCTTCTTTACTTTTATTTATTGGGCTTGAACCCTTATGAAGTATTTGGAGGGAAAGAAAATAGTAAGAGAGTGAGTTAAATATTCAATAAGAATATAATAGTCAAGGATATATATATTTATCTTTAAAATAATTCATAATGAGAAATATGGATCATAATGCATGTAAAAATACATATATACTTTTAAAATATTTTTATAATGCAATTGGCTTTTTCTTTTTCTTGTACATAATCCTTATTACTTGCCAATACATTCTTACCTTACATATCTTGAGGAATCAAAACTAGTAAGCCTTACCAGCTAATGGAGTATTTGATCGATATCTGGATTGTATTCACTCCACACAATTAAAGGCCAAAATTGTATAACATAGTGATACTTTCTTCCTTATTAACATCCCGAAAATAGGATGGATTGTATTCACTCCACACAATCAAAGGCTAAAATTACATAATATAACGATACTTATTTAGACAACGATCTACACTATAATATCTTAAGGTATGCTAAAAAATACTATCCGCTAAAATAAAACCTTGGTTCAGTTTTCTTACTTCTTAAAATATATCCTTGCCAAAGAATATCCTTATACATAATCTTACTTTTTCTTAATTTTCTCATCGTAGAAAAATTCTTTGGTATCATATTAGCTTCCACTTATGCATAACATATCATCTATGTTCATAAGAAAATCACGATAAAGTATATCATATATGTCTCTAATAAAATCATATCAATGCATAATATAAGTTCATATACATTTTAATATATGTTGGACTTACTTTTAGACAGCATATTATTCACTAACTGGTTCGGTTCCATTTAATCTCCTTAACCGATTTGAACACAAATCCAATTTATGGATCGGTTTGGCTTTTCATAATATTTTTCTAGTTATATCATGTTAATCGGTTCACCATTATCAACATAATAAGTGGCCGGTTCATCATTTTAAATATAAACCAGTTTACTGACCAAATTAGCCAATTCATTAGGAATTGGTTCGTTTCTTATCTTTAGCAATCGATTCTTGTGATAGCCAATGGATTCCACATGGCATATAACTTTATTTACTAATTTAACATACCATATATGGTCGGTTTATTATTTATTAATTTCCTACCTGATTTATATTAAATTAGCAAAATGAGCAATTAGGTGCCATAGGCCGATTTAGACCAACATTTCAATTAGTTCAGGGAACCGGTTTAGGGTTATTTATTTTTGAGGCTATAATATTGCATTAATAAGAATGTTTCATCTATTTTGATGGTCAGTTTAGGGCCGGTTTAGTAGCCAATTTAGGCAACCCAAATTTCATCATCAACATGGTGGTGTTCTAGCTAGTCTAGTGGCTGATTTAGGGCCAATTCAATAGTCAATTCGGGTTAAATTTTACATGTTGTTACTTTAACATTATCTTAACATTCTTATGTTTGTTCGGGTGCCAGTTTGGCTGGTTTAAGGGTCCGTTCAACTCAGTTTCATAGTTGCAATTTTTCAGCATCAGCAAAATTCTTATGCTGATTTTGTCACGCGTTCAATGGTCCAATTCAGTGGCCATTTCAAAGTATTTTCATAAATTGTTTCACGTGGTGATAATTCAACCCTAGTACTAAAAAATATATCTAGGTCGACTGTTGGTTCAATCGGTTCATGGCCAAGTCAGTTGACCAAAGTAGACAGCTAAATTTGCATCAGCATCAACAAGGACGCAGGGGTGAGTTTTGCTGTTTATTCATGGATCCGGTTCGATGGTCCATTCAACCCATTTTTATGATCCAATTTGATACAATCTTAATAAGGGTCTTAACTAATTGGTGACCAATTTTGAGCTGGTTTGGTGGTTGGATGGTAGCCGATTTGCCTTGATTCCCCAAACTGCCCATTACAGTATCAGAAAACAGTGGTCAATTTAGTTGTTATTAGGGGGTCTGGTTCAGTGACTAATTTAATTCCAAATCAGGAGCCGTTTTGTCAACCTATCCATACGACATTTATCTTGATGGTCACAAAATTTGGGCCGGTTTGGAAATTATTAGGGCATCGGTTCAGCCAGATGACAGTAGCTAATTTAGCTACTAATTCTTGCTTCTGGATTTTAGCGAACATGTTACTAAACATGAGCCCGGTTCAGTAACCAATTCACTACGAAAAATTTCTTTCCATCCATTTCCAAAATCATCACATAAATGTGGACCGGTTTATATGAATGTTTTAATTTTATCCATACCCGGTTCAAAGTTATACACTAATTTTGTGCTAAAAACTGCAGCCTGATATAACCTGACTGGTTCAGTAATACTTAATTTTTCAAAGGTCGAACAGGTCGGTTTTCAAGGGATATTTTTGTACCATTTTCATGAAATCATAGATGGTTCATTAAAGTATTTATATAATTTTTTAAAGGGCTTGAACCCATCAAAATCATAGAGAAAATCAGTACCAATAGCTAGCCCCTGATTTTCTCAGTTTAAACTGTCAGTTGATATTAAACACCTTTAACCAGCTGGTTTCATGAGGAAGTTTTTCAAAATAAAAATATGGTGATTTATCCAACATATTAAGATATCTTCATTAAAATTTTTGTGGTATAAATCGGCCAATAACAGTATGTAAAAATTAGCATATCAGTAAGTATGATAGCAGGTTTCTGAATTTGAACTTCACGACGCATGTTCCTGAATTTAGGCAATTCAAACATGGTAACGGCAAGGATTTCAAGTATTGGATCAATAATACTTGAATTTAACATCAACAATTAACCAACAAATCAAAGAAGTGGAGGCGTTCTTGCATGGAAATATTTTTAATTCAATTTTGAATCTTAGCAGCCAATCAGGTCTTCCGTCCTGGTTCAGATTCAGCTTTCTGTTTTGCTTCTCTATTTTGTTATGTGTTTTCTCTCTTTTCCTCTGATTTTATTTCTATTTTATTTTATTTATTTTCTTGCTTACATGCTTAGTCATCCTCAAAATAATTTGGAGCTGCCACATGCCCCATAAGATGGCAAATTCTTAGTTTCCCAAGCCATATAAAAGTACTCATGTGTTGCTTCCTCTTCTAGCCACTTGTTGGTGTTCTATTGGAGGTTAATTTTTAATATTTTTTTTATCCTTCATCAGCCTCGTGACCCTTCCCTTTTTATGCCAATTTTTATATTTTAATTAATTATTTTACTTGGTAAACAAATTAAGGGAATTTGGATGTGGTGAAATCAGCACTTGGTGATTTCTTGGCTGCCGTGGATATGTGGGGGTTTCTTGTTGGATTTCTTTTGAATTTCTGATTTAATATGATGTTGCTATGTGTGTGGGGGAAACTTAGGCCATGCATGGTTTGAATACTTTATGAAATTCTAGGAAAATTGGATGAAATTTGGGCTGGCCAACTGCTACTATCCTCTTGCTGAATTCTTGAGAATTCAGCTGAGTGTGTGTTTGTGTGTGTGTTGGGTTGCAATACATATATTTTTACTTAATTAATTTAATTCACACCATATTTAATCAATCGAGCTAAGTTTGGTTGCTAATTTGGTGTAATTTTGGTAACCGAGTTATGTTGTCGTCAACCTAAATAAATTTAATTATTAATCGATTTGTGATTTTATCAGCCGAATTGCTTCCAAATCATTCATTCTATCATTTATTAACTGAATATAAAGTTAGTTTCATCAAATAAATTTTTATCGGATTTCGGTGTGAGTCCCTAACTTTTAAAATTTTTTTATTCATTGATCTTAATATAATTTAATTTAACTTATCAAATTATAATTAATGAAATCTCAGTTCTTACAACAAGTATTGGTCGAGGTACCAGAATCTTGAGTGCCATCATTATGAAAAGAAGTGACACATTAAAAAAATATTATTATAAGTGAAAGCGCAAGAATGCAGAAAGCAATGAGAAGAAAGCCGATAAGGCCCGAGATGAGGAGAGACTCTCGGTCTCAGTCATTACCAAGGGTGTTGTCTGCATAACATGTAAGAAGGACGGGGTGATAAATCTGGTCGAGTATGAGACCAACTGGGTGGTCAACACCAGTGCATCCCTACATATTAAATCATGGAGGAAATTCTTTACATCTTACACTCCCACTGATTTTGGAGTGATAAATATGCGTAACGAAGGCACATCCTGGGTCATCGGCTATGGCGACATGTCCCACATCACCAACAATATGACTAGATTATTATTAAGGGGCGTACGGCATGTCTCAAACATTCGGCTGAATCTGATTTTAGTGGGCAGGCTCGGTGATAAGGGATTCTGCAACACCTTCAGTGAAGGGGTATGGAAGTTAACCACAGGATCTTTTATAGTTTCCCGAGAAAAGAAGGTCTTCAACTTGTATGTATTGTAAGCTCCTGTCGTATAAGGAGATGTGCATGTCGCGAGGAGTAAAGACTCCTCAGACTTTTGGCACAATCGGTTGGGCCACGTAAGCAAGAAGGGGTTGAACAGCCTAGCTAGGAAGGACCTCCTCTGAGGCGTGAAGGAAACTAGGCTAAAGACCTATCGTCACTGCATGGCAGGAAACCAACGGCAAGTTTAATTCCTCATAAACTAGTCCGCATGGAAGGCCGACCTACTAGGGATGGTCCACATTGATATATACGGATATTTCAAGGTGAGGACACTTGTAAGAGCACTGTATTTCATTATGTTCATTGACGATTATTCAAAAAAGTTGCGGGTGTATCCGTTAAAATTGAAGAATAAGCCCTTGGAGTCTTCGAACACTTCCATGCCTTGATTGAGAGGCAAATCGAAAAGAGGTTGAAATGTATCCGAAGTAACAATGGTAGTGAATACATTGGAACATTTGGTGTGTACTGCCGGTCACACGGGATTCAGCATCAAAGAACTCCATTGAAGACACTATAACTAAATGGGGTGGCCGAATGGACGAATAGGGCGTTGATAGGGAGAGTTTGCTATGCACTCTCAGAGGTGAAGCTCCCCGATTCGTTCTGGGGTGAAGCCTTGAAGGGCATGGCTTATGTTACCAAGTGGCCTATTGAATGGAAAAGTTCTAGCGAATGTGTGGTCCACGAAGGAAGTATCCTATGACAATTTGCGTGTGTTTTAGTGCAAGGCCTTTGTCCACATCCCAAATGACGAGATGACCAAGCTGGAGCTGAAAACAAGACAACGCAAGTTTATCGGCGATAGGGAACATGAGTTGGGCTATTGGTTTTATGATCCAATTGAGAAGAAACTTATCCAGTTATGAAATGTAGTGTTTATCGATGACGAGACAATTGAAGATATCAGCAAAGAAGCCAAAGTTATCTCCAACAACGACAACAATCGAGTTTGCGATACAAGTCATGAGTCCGTCTGACCGATACCAGCTCACCATGAGGTCTGTGGTCAAGGTATTGTCAAAGATAATAGAGATCGAGAGACCCCGATGCTCAATAGAGATGAGGATAATACTATTCCTCGTGATGTTGCTAAGTACTCTAATGATCCTCGAGAGACCGAAGACCCTCAATTCGTTTATTAGCAAATGAGTATGTGTTACTCACTGATGGAGGGAAGCTCGAAAGCTTTGAAGAAGTTATGGAGAATTAGAACAAAGGGGAGTGGATGGAAGGCATGAAAGATAAGATGAAATCTTTGCAAAAAAATCACACGTTTGAACTAACAAAGTTGTCAAATGGAAAGTGAGAACTAAAGAACAAGTCAGTCTTCCACTTGAAGACTGATAAGTATAGCTCACAACCGAGATATAAAGTAAGATTGGTTGTGAAAGGTTTCAATCAATGGAAGGGTGTTAATTTTGATGAGATTTTTCCCTAGTTGTGAAGATGCCTTCAATCTGGGTAGTACTCGAAGTGGCCGCTGTTCTTGACTTTGAAGTAGAATAGCTAGATATGCAAACGATATATCTTCATGGTGATCTTGATGAGGAGATTTACACGGAGTAGTCAAAAGGATTCCAAGTTGAGGGAAAGGAATAAATGGTGCGTCGTTTGAGAAAAAGCCTATAGGGGTTGGAACGGGCTCAGAAATAGTAGTATAAGAAGTTTGAGTCTATCATGATGGGTTAAAACTATTGAAAGATTATTTTGGACCAATGTGTCTTGATGCAAAGATTTTCGAGGACGACTTCGTTGTCCTCCTACTCTATATGGATGATATATTGATAGTCGAGTAAAATGTTGCTCGGATCACCGAATTAAAGCAACAACTTGAGTAGTCTTTTGTCATTGAAGATTTAGAGTCGACGAAAAAAATTCTAAACATTAGAATATGTCACAACCGCAAGGCAAGGAGGTTGTGGATATCCCACGAGAGTTATATTAAGAAGGTGCTCCGATGTTTCAATATGGAAAAGTTTAAGCTGGTGAGTACTCCGATGGCTAGTCACTTTAAGTTGAGTAATCGACAATAATCTTCCTTGGACGATGAAAAGGAAAGTATGAGAGGTGTACCCTACTCCTCAACCGTGAGCAGCTTGATGTATGCAATGACGTGTATAAGGTCGAACATTGCTCATACTGTCGCCATGGTTAGCCAATTTTTGTCCAATCCTAGTACTCCAAAACAAGAGCACCCAGATGGTGCTCTCTGCCACCTGCAATGGCGCTCTCTGAGCTGCCACTCCCCATCTCAACCATCACTTGTTCATCGCCGCTACTCTCTTCCATCGAAGGTATGGAGGCAAAAGAGTCAGGCGCCTCTAATGGCTAAGCAAACGAAAACAGGAACACCAGCAGCATCATGGACCATCCAAAAAGAAGCACCAGAAGAGCGGCAGATGAAGTGCAGAGGATGCAAGACTGGCGAAAGGCACCGCACTTAAATAGCCGGAGCCTTGGCCTGGAACGTCATAGCGAAGCTGAAGGGTTGCGTTGCCCTGATGGCAAGCACCACATGTCCTCACCCTAGCGTGACTCAACGCGTCTACCTGTAGGTGCCACTATAACAAACGTCACATCGTACCCTCACATAGCCCACCATTAATCTGGCTCTGACACCCCCAATTGGCACAGCAATTACTCAGTGCAAGTCTCCAGAAACATTCCCCAGACACGCTTGGCCTGCTACCCATTGCATCACAACAGGCATCATCCAGCAAAGCGCTACACCTATGCAAGTCACCCGAAGTCATGTCAGCCAACAACAAGGGCCAAACAATTGGCCAATGGGCCACTCGGCGCGGCAACAAGGCGGTACCCCACCAACTCATACAGCATAGAGACCATGGGCCAAGGCGCCTACTAGAGAGCCCCGACAACCCTCCCGAGCAGGCGATGAACCAATTCTAAGGACACCATTGGCATCAAAGATGATTCATGCCGAATCCAGGTAAGTCATGCATACACCATACTATCTTTTTAAATCACGTTTCCATTAATAGAATTGTAATATTACCTATTCATACGAATGATTGCATAACACCGCATAAAATCATGCGACCTAGATTGCCCCTAAGTCAGGTGAATTCTTATTCACCTGTTGCCAAACCTCGGTCCTGTACCGAGCGGTCCACAGGCAGTTGTATTTGAACCTTGATCTTGCACCAACCAACCTATACACAATTGTATTTAAACCTCGATCCTACATCGAGCGGCCAACACGCAATCATATTTGAACCTCCGTCCTGTCACCAAGCGCCCCATAGTGGCTGAACTCAAAAATTTATGGGGCTTTTCTGCATGCGTGCTATGACTACCTCCTGAAGGGACGAGTACCATCAGTCTACAATGGTCAGCCGATTAGGACCCGATGAATGAAAGCTACGATATTTTTCAATAGGATCAATCACCAATAGGTACATACGGGCGACAGCCTAGGCTAGCAAAATCTCGACAACAATAGCCTCAAGCTTGACCGACAACCACATTTTCTCAACACCACAACCTCCTCTTGGCAGGGGTAAATGCAACCAGCCAGACGTGTTTGCCAACTTCAGGCAACGGTAGCCACCAAGACAACCCCGTCTCCTAAGGGCCATGACTTCCCTTCACGAGAATGATCAGAATCCAATGCGAATCATCCCCAACAGCCCTGACACTCCACTACAAAAGTAGAAAGGCATCCTTGAAGAAAGAGCCACTGAGAACGAAATCCCAGCTTGGCCATGGTCACAGTGTCAGGAGCTAGAGGGTCCCCTACTCTACCATTAGAGTTCCCTGGGGGTTCTTCCCCCCTAATCCCCCGGATTGACTCACCAACAGCAAGGCATAGTGAGAAGGACCCTTCCAAGGAATGCAAGTGGCAGCCTACCTCTACAACTTAAACGATTGACTATCCTAAGGCCAGTTGCCTCTCGACCTCCAGAGGCACGTCCTTGCAATGAGGAAATTCAATCCTAAGCTGAGATCTACCCTCTGTGAGCTCCTAGACCTCACTCGATACTCAGACAGCTCATGGTTAGAATTTGCAAAGGCTTCCCTTCTATTTCCAAAAAATTGACCAAGTCATATCTACGACAATCTCAAGCACCCATCAATTCAGAGGCACCAGTAAGAAGATCTAATGCTGGCAATATCCTCCCGGGCAAAGATGAGTTCTCTCCCCTTGCCTCTTCAATCATAATTTCTCTAGAAGGCGGCAAGTCACCGCTTGACCTCCTGAAGCATGTCCTCATAGTGAGGCGATCCTATCCCGAGCTTAAGATCTTCCCTCTGTAAGCTCTTGGATCTCACTTGAGACTCAAATGGCCCATGGTTGACACAGGTAACTCCCACTCATGGCTCCGAAGCACCACGCCAACCACTAGCATCAATAATGATGGCCCATGTAGCGACTGATTGGAAGCGTGCAGCTATAATGTGATCAAGGCCTGTCTAATGAGTCCACGACCCGGTCTAGAATCAAGCCCAATTGACTTGCCTACTATCCAATCCGGCTTCAAGCCAAACTACCTAGCAGACAATCTAGTCCAGCACTAAGCTAGTCTGACTGCCTGCGATTCAAACTAGCGCCTCAGACAAATCGTAGTAAATCAGAGACTGCTACAGAAACAGGAATGCGATGATATCAAGCAACAAAGAATGACATTCAAAAAATTGAAAAGGCAAAATCCTCGGCAATTCCATTCCTCAAGTCATTTCTATAAAGCACAAGCTTTCGACGGCAAACGTACAATATAAGAAATACTTGGTGTTTGGCGTAGTTTTAGTTGGCATATTACATGACCATATCGAGTTATTTATTTAACCGCTTGTCGGCACATTCGGTCACTATAATAATATATCGGCTTGGAAGATTCTCATCAGTGTTATGCCCGAAGGCTGTCATCATCACATCTTAGTGTTCCCACCTCCCTATCTTCTGTTCTGTCCTTTTTCGAGAGCTATGCCCAATTGGGTTCCGAAGCGCCAACAAGGCGCACTGCACTCAATGAGCACCCGAGGTGCCACCGATGTGTGTTTTTCAAAACCATGTGCTCGATGAGCACCCGAGGCACCAACTAGGCAAATTTTTCAGAACCGGGGCGCTCAATGAGCTCCCTATTGGCGCTCAAGCGTCGGGGCATATTTTCTCCAAACCCTACCCCGTGCCCGTCGCGGGCCCGATGGATGCTAGAGCGGCGCAGCCCTTTTGTCTCCAACAGCTCTATCTTTTAAACCCTATTTTGAGACTTCTATATATGCTTGTCCTATATTTTGAATTCTAAGGACTCTTGCAAACTTGTGAGGTGCCTTTTCTCTTGAAAAACCTATGGTTTTTGTGCTCCACTTTTGAGAAAACTTCACACCTATGATTGTGCTCCAATGACAAAGTTTTCTCTCAACATCATACTTTCTCATTTACACATCTTTTTACCTATTAGCCGAAGCGGAGTTCGGCCTGGTGGTGACTAACACATACGCCTTCCCTCTCCACCCGGGTTCGAATCTCCGCGGAAGCACTAGTGGTACTGAGCCTCCCAAAAAATTCTTCGGGATTTCTGGGTTATGGGGCCGCGAAGCGGTGGGGCCAGTCACTTAAAAAAACTTACCCTTAACACAGTTTTCACTTACCAAAAAAAAAATCTTTTTACCTGTTAACCTTCATGACGACGTTAGTTGCGTGGACACTAGGCACTAGTGGTGTTCGTCAATTCAAGTGGCTCGAGAGAAAAGATTGACGTGAAAATCGAAAGGTGTCTGGTTCCGATACCACGGGTAAATCCAAGGAGTTCCTTAGTAGGGATCACAAAATGGGAGTAATCGGCTAAGTTAACACGTCTATACCACCCGATCTATAAGTTGGTTTTCATAGTTGATATCTTCTCTAGCAGTTAAAGCCCAGAGGGTTTTTCTCGGTAGCTATAGTTATTGAGTTTTTTCTTTGTCACCAAAAATTATCCCTTTATTGTTATTTGTTATTGCTTTCATTTATATCTTCATATTGCTCATATTATCTAGATTTAAAATTCTTTACGTGTATTGAATTTTTATTTTCGTACTGCTTCCGCTAATATATTGTGTGGTTGAAACTTTTGCATGATTTAGGACTGATTTTTCCCTTCAATTAGTATCAGATCCTCACCCCGATCCATAACCCCAAAATCTAGATGTATACAAGCGGATCTCCATCTGTACCTCCATTCTTTGATGGGAGTAATTATACGTATTGGAAGGTTCGTATGAGAGCCTTCTTCAAATCGATGGATGAACGAGTGTAGGCTAGCACTCAAACGGGGTGCACACCACCCAGAAGTTCAACCCACGATGAACCAAAAATTTTATCTTTATGGTCAAAAGAAGAACTTAATACTTGTAATTTGAATAGTAAGGGACTATATGCCATTTTTATGGCCACATCTCTCAAAGAGTTTAAATGCATATCTATGTGCGAGACTTCTAAAGATGCATGGGACGTACTTGAGATTACCCACGAAGGAACAAAATTAATAAAAAAATTAAAAATTACAAATGCTAACAACTAGATTTGAAGAAATCCATATGAAAGATGATGAAACATTCAATAAATTCTATACTCAATTAAACGATATTTTGAACTCCATATTTGATTTAGGAGAATGAATTCCTGAAAATAGAATTGTTAGAAAAGTTCTTCGATCTCTCCGTGAACGATTTAGACCAAAAGTCACAGCTATTGAAAAAAGTAAAGATCTTGATAAAATAAAGATCGAAGAACTTATAGGATCTCTTTAAACTTATAAGCACACACTTTCCCAGTCAAGGAAGAATAAATCGATTGCTCCAAGACCTATTAGGGAAGATAGAGACCATGACTCTAAAGATGAGTCAAATAGCGATAAAAATTTTACCTTATTTGTTAGAAATTTTAAAAAAATTTTAAAGAAAAATAAATTTTCATCTGACAAACTAAATATGAATTTAAAATGATCACTTAAACTTGTGAAATTAAAGAATTCAAATTGAAAAATACCCAATGAGTTCAATGCCATGAATGTAAAGGTTTTGGCCATTATTGTGCTGAATACTCAAATTTTAAATGCCAATAAGGTCAAACCTTAAAAACTAATGCGACCTTAAGCGATAATAAAGAAGAAGATGTTGAAAGATGAACTGAAGATTCCTATCAAGTACAGAACTTTTATGACCTCGATGTGTGGAACTAATGAACGTTTAGAAGAAAATCTTAATCTATCTGATGACTTTGAAAACGAAATAGAAGTTGAATTGTATGACCTTCAGGATGCTTATAAAAAATTATTTAAAGAATGCCTACAAATTAAAAAAATTAATGTGTAATTAAAGTTTAAACTGATAAAAATAAAAAAAATTAGCTTTTAAATCCGAGGTAGATACAAAAGTTTAAGAAGTTGGAAAATTAAAAAGTTCTTTTACTGAAAAAATCACTGCTCTTTAATCTAATCTTGAGGCTGCTCAAAATTATTTAAAATAATTTTCAAATGGGACAAAAAAATTGGACCATATGCTCGGTTTGAAAAAAATTATAGGAAATAAAACAGGGTTGAGTTACACAAAAAATTTCTTAATTGTCAATGATAAATCTAGAACTATATTTGTCTGACCCACGTCCATCCTAAGACAAAGCAGCACATCGTCTGTTAGTATTGATCAATCATCAAAAGTTTTCCCAGAAAATTGGATCAAGTACCAAGTCGTTGGCAAACAAAGGTATGATTCTGACATCAATACTACATTCGTCCCAACATGTCATAGGTGTGACATTATTAGCCATATTCGCCCCTACTATCCCGTATTATCATGTCAAAATAAGTTTCAGCAAAACTCAAAGATAAAGCATCTAATTCACTGCATCAAACATCTAAATGATCAAGTGATGAATTTAAGCAACCTTATAAGACATGGTAAGAAACTGTGGATCAAGAAGTGTGAGCTCCATTACCCTTTGGTCATTCGTGACAAAAAAGGAGAGTAGATCTCTACCTTCGAGAAGTATTTTATTATTTGTTTTAGGGGGAGATAAGGGGAGGTTATTATTATCAGGGCGAGTTTTCTTTTTATGATAATTTATATTCTTGATATTCTCTATTTTTGTATTAACCATATTTCTCCAAGAATAGCATTTCTTCCTTGGCGCACAGCAGCTTTGCCGCTTTCAGAGTTTTTGTACTTTATTTTGTATTATGTCAATTATATTAAGGTGTTAATTTTTCTATACGCGGGTTCTATCTCGATGGTATTTGAACTCATGATTCTCTTGTATTTTTTTGTATGGATTTTTGTCAGGGAATTTCCTAAAGAGGAGATTGTTAGGTGTATTTTTTGTTGGCATATTCTGTGACCATGTCGGGTTGTTTATTTAGCCTCTTGTCGGCGCATTCGGTCACTGCAACAATATATCAGCTTGGAAGATTCTCATCAGTGTCATGCCCAAAGGCCGTCATCGTCACATCTCAACGTTCCGGACTCCCTATCTTCTATTTTGTCCTTTCCCTGGAGCTGCGCCTGATTGGTGCCCGAAGTGCCAACAAGGCGCACTGTGATCAATGAGCACTCGATGTGCGTTTTCCAGATTTGTGTGCTCGATGAGCGCCCGAGGCGCCAACCAAGTGTATTTTTCAGAACCAGAGCACTCGATAAGCGCCTTATTGGCGCTCGAGCACTAGGGCATGTTTTCTCCAAATCCTATCCTACACCTGCTGCGTGCCCGATGGGTGCTCGAGCGTCGCAACTCTTTTGTCTTGAACGGCTCTATTTTTTAAACCCTATTTTGAGACTTCTATATATGCTTGTCCCATGTTTTGAACCCTAAGGACTCTAGCAGACTTATGAGGTGCCTCTTCTCTTGAAAAACCTATGGTTTTTGTGCTCCACTTTTGAGAAAACTTCACACCTACGATTGTGCTCCATTGACAAAGTTTTCTGTCCACATCATACTTTCTCATTTACACCTCTTCCCGCATATTAACCTTCATGACGACGACGGTGGCATGGACATTGCTCTCTTCTGGGGTTCAGCAATTCAAGTGATACGAGAGGGAAGATTGATAGGAAAATCGAAAGGTGTCCGGTTCTCTTGGCGCAGGCAAATCCAATGAGTTTCTTGGTAGAGATCACAAGACGGGAGTAAGTGGGTTAGGTTAGCGCGTCTATATCACCCAATCTATAAGTTGATTTTCATAATGGATATCTTCTCTGGCCGTTGAAGCCCAGAGGATTTTTCTCAGTAGCCGCAGTTATTGAGTTTTTCCTTCGTCATCAAAAATTATCCCATTATTATTATTTGTTATTTCTTTCATTTATATACTCGTATTGCTCATATTATTTAGATCGAAAATTCTTTACGTGTATTAAATTTTTATTTTCATACTACTCTCGCTAATTATTGTGGGGTCGAAACTTTTGTGTGATTTGAGACTGATCTTTCCCATCATATCATCTAGATCTAAAATTCTTTACGTGTATTAAATTCTTATTTTCGTACTACTTTTGCTAATATATTGTGGGTCGAAACTTTTGTGTGATTTGAGACTGATCTTTCCCTTCATATCATCTAGATCTAAAATTCTTTACGTGTATTAAATTTTTATTTTCGTACTGTTTTCGCTAATATATTGTGGGGTCAAAACTTTTGTGTGATTTGGGATCGATCTTTCCCTTCACATGGAACAATGATTTGACTTCAAAAACCTTGCCTGGCAAGGATGGACACCTAAATAGCCAGTAAACACTTGTCCCTAGAAAGGAGTTTCAAAGGAGAGAGCAGGGCGGCCAAGCGGGCAAGGATCCTAAGCCTCACCGCCCTTTAGCCACTGAAGTGCATACCAAAGCCCTCGCCAGCAAGAGCAAGGCATGAAGCGTAGGTCCTATCCCAGGAATAATTCACTGAAAGTCATCCACTAAAACCAACCCTAGTAATGCAAGTTTGTGTGTCAACATTGGGATTTCAGGATCTTGTATATAGTGTTGCTTGGGGTATGCCCTAGCTCGTTGTTCTATCTCTAAGTTGGCAAAACACTTGGAGTTAAAATATTGTCTTGTATTTTTTATTTAATTTAATTCAATTTACTTACCAAAAAAAAAAGGCTTGGATGTATTGGATTTCAGTTGGCCTTGAACACGGCTGATGTGCTGATTATGCTTCTGGGTGGGTGAGGCTGCTTCTGTTTGCTCCGAAGCAAATAAAGATGCTGATCTGCTTGCTCTCTCATGTTGACATGATGTCCGGTCAGTGTATTGCGTTCCTGTACCGATGAAGATCCATGATGGGTTGCAGTGTCTTCTTCGTTGTTTTTTAGAGTAGATTACAATGATTTTGCTAGTGTGAAAATGTTGACAGTTTTCATATTCTGCTTATGTGGCAGTTCTTAATTTTTTTCTTTTGATGTATTAGTTGCTCGGGGCATGCCCTAGCACTTTATGTTTTACCTCTAAGTTCAATACTTGGAGTTAAAACATTTAGTTTGTAATTTTTTTCTCTCATTAATCCAAAATTCTTACTTACCAAAAAAAAAAAGTGTGTCAACATTGGACCCAGCACAATGATGATGACCTAAGCTTCGGCACGAACTCGGAAAGTGCACCCCTACCAGTAGCCTCCAAAGCAAAACCCCTCATAGGCAACCCAGGGTCAGATTAGCCGAAGTGGATTGGCTGCCACCGTCTCCCACCAAAGGGACAAAGCTACCGCCCTTTCAAGCCTCCTTTGTTAAGAGCCCTCTGTCATTGGCTAGTAAAAGAGAAAACTGGCCCGAGCCTCACTCAATCCTATGCAAGGCCAGGATGTGCCAAGATGAAAAGAGGGTAACCAAAGCACATCACAAGCGCACATTCAGCTCCCGCTCCCAGCATTAAGCCAAAGTCTCCATCAACTTTAGCGGGTGGTTGTATAGGCTCCATATCCACTCCAAACATTCACGCCACTTAGTTGGTGTGGATGGTTCATAGAGTGGGGGGTTGTGAGCCCCCTACATATACCAAGAAGTGGATATCGGTGTGCCATTATTGTG
Source organism: Nepenthes mirabilis (assembly GCA_025585075.1). NCBI lineage: Eukaryota > Viridiplantae > Streptophyta > Magnoliopsida > Caryophyllales > Nepenthaceae > Nepenthes > Nepenthes mirabilis. The sequence goes on from JAODPA010106482.1 coordinate 17,833, forward strand.
GAAGATCACGTCGCCAGCGCAATCCGTAGAGAATCAGCGACGCTCAAAATATCGCCCCCGAATCTTGCCAAGTCTGGCACCAAATGATTGCCCTCATGCATAGGAAAGTGACAGAGCACCTCAAAAAGGAAAGTGTAAGTTACAGAATACGTCCCATTATCAGACATGCTAGGAGTTGGCGAAGCTCAGCCTCCCAGCATGGGGGGTTAGAGATGGGTGCAATTATAGTGGCCTAACTTGTGACCTAGGCTCATGGGCTAGTGCAGAGGCCCAATAGATGGCGGTCAATAACTTTGCACCATGGGAACGCCACCTCAGAATGGACGACTTAGGCGGACAGGCCGAAGCCCAGTTGCAGACTGGAATAGAGCAGAGAGACCCACCCCGTGGTATTCTCTCAGATTGCATCCCTGTAGCGCACAACTCAGTAGGAGATCTTTCCAGAGCTGCATCGATTTCAGTGGATATCACCATAATATTTTCCAAATTTGCCCATCTTCTAGAATGGCAACCGAATCTGACAATATCCTATACAAGATTGTTCACCACCTCATATGGAAAGAAGGATCCGATGAGTCGCTCCTTGAAGGATACGATCACACTACGATTTCCACAATCATCTCAGAAAAGGAAATGATCATCGCGAACAAGTAGTAGTTGCCATAAGCGGCACCCTCAATCATTGCGTTAGTTCAGCCTGCCCAACTATTACCAACCACTGAAAACAACGAAGACTCGACCGCCATTCCCACTTATAAATACCCCTTCACAACAGTAGAAGAGGGGGGACTCAAAATGTAACAACCCGAGCTCAAGTCTCCGAACCCGACTCAAACCATCCAAGTAAAAATTCTAAATCATCCGAAATTATCAATTACACATCATAGATTATAATACCAAATAATTTGAATGCACTTAAAATTATCGCATCACTAACATTTAATATACCATAAATGATCATCATAATAATATCATTAAATGAACATCCATGATATCGATAATAAATTATTTGAAATAAAAACAATGATGTCCATAATGTCAATTCCTCATAAATAAAATTTGATAAATGTCTAAAACTTAATAAACCAATAAAAATCTCAAATCTTTATCATGGAAGCCTCAATCTCTAAGATCACCTCTGTCTGATATCTACCTGATAACACGCAATCTATTTTATCCTGATATACACTTGTGTACTGTGAAGCCAATAAAATATAAGAGTGAGTCAAATGCTGAACAAGTAAAAACAATCAATAATAGAGGAGCACGAGTAAGCATCCAAAATAATAAAAATAAATGTGTAAAATTAATAATAGTAGGTTATGTACCTACCCCTGTCTGAGACTCAACAGCAAGTCGGGTCCATGACCCCAAACGATATGAACAATTGGGTATCAAGAATGTAACATGGATTCTATTGAATCTGATCATCAGCTCAGTATGAGGTCACAATTGTATGAAATAACAAGAATTTTCATAGACCTTATTCTGTCATAGTGAACCAAAGGTTATGTATTTACGCCCCCAACGGTTAGGTGAATACCATGACATTACCCGGTATCTATGGTATACCTACTACCCCTATAGTTCTCCCAGAGGTTGTAATCATAGCATGCTCATACCATCTCTAATAATTCTCGCCAATGATATCCCTAATATAATCCTCTACGATAGTCACTAGGCTATAAGCATTCCTCCTCAATAGCAAAGACCTCAACCAATTATAGGAGATTACAAGAATCTGATTATTAACCCAATTTGAGGTCATAACTATATGAGATAACAAGAATCTCTCTAGACCTTATTCTACCATAATGCACCAAAGGTCACGTATTTATGTCCCCAACGGGTGGATGAGTACCACGAGATTATTGGTATCCATGATATCCTCACTACCCCTACTATCCTCTCAGAGGCTATACGTGTAGCATCCTCATACTATCTATGATACCCCTTACCAATGATATCCATCATATCATCATCTATGGTGGTCAATAGGTTATAAGTATCCCTCCTCAAGATCAACAATCTCGATCTCTGAAATGGAGTAGGTATTGAAAAAGTATAGACTATTCTATAGTCTCACAGACTCCCATTCATCAGGATACCATAAAGCTTTCATATACTCTTCTTTACGTATCCATAGAGTACCAATAAAATATATACAAGCAGTCAAAGCCAATGTAAAGATCGATCACCATGAAAATAAGGGAAAATCCAAAGAAATTCAGGAAATTTAGCTGACCATATATATGTACATTTTATATTATACTTCATCATAATTGGCCCTCCGGACATGTTAAATCTAACTTCTAAGGCCACAAAATATCTTTAATTTTGTCATTATCAAACTAACCCATGATTCTCATCCTATTTAACTATCTTGATTAATTCTACAAAAATCTAATCAAAATAATAATTACTGATAACTTTCTCCTCAATCAATTAACAATTTCAACGCATA
>JAODPA010106483.1:0-12055 GCA_025585075.1 Nepenthes mirabilis
ATATTAAAATATGTTACTTTATATTATAACATTAGCTATGAAGTTGACATTAGACTTAAAAAATCTAACTCTCCTAAAATAAATTAAGAAGGTAATTTGTCTGAAGCATTAACAATAACATCATTAATATAATGCCAAATCCATTTCAAATTTACACGTCTCAAATTCCTAATAGAGACAAAACTTGTCATATGATTGTTGATAATATGAGCAGATGTTAAAATGAAAGAACTCTATCGGCCCCCAATAGATAGCCATAGCTGGTATTTGGTACCTGTGGTGGTGTTGAATTATGGGTTCAATAAGACAACCAAACCAAGCCAACACGTACGTTGTTCATGTTGAGTCGGAATGTTTGAAAATGCGGGTACGATAAGCAAGTAAAATAACAAAAATGAATAAAATACCAAGTCAGTCTCCTACATATTGCCCTCTTTTCCTGTGAAATCCCAAGTGCTTTTGGGTAGAAGATCTCTGGTGTGTAGACATCATTTCAAAGCCTCTAAATATAGAAAATGGTATCACAAGCTAAAGGCCAGGGGGCTTTAGAAAGGGGACTAAACCAAAAACCGAGTCCACATCGACCGGGAGACTAAGAGCGCGGCTGAGGAGTTCCGGCATAGAGGTCTTTCCTTTCCAGCTACTGAACCACGGCCCTCCACCAACCTCCACAGCTGCCATGTCACTAGTCACATCCAAAATAACCTAAAAACAATTGACAAAAGTTCAAATTTTCAGTTAACAAAGACTCAAGAGTATCCAAAACCTAGGAGTAGTTTGGATACACTGAAGCATCTCGCTATAAATTTGTCTATAACTAAGCCTTTTGTAGTAAAATAAATGAAATTTCATAAGCTTAATGTAATTACTCTATTTTCTGTTGTTTGGTGCATATGCAAAAATATTTTCTACATTTTTTGATATTTGGGATGTGTAAGAAAATAAATCGGTGGAAGGTTAAAGGAAAACTTAAGCTTAAATTTCAAAAAAATAATTTTTTTTTTTCCAAAACAGAATATTAATTTCTGAAATTTATCCGCTACTCCCTAATGATCACCAATGCCCGTTAATGAAACTTTTCAGCCAAAGATGATATCATAGCAGCCCATGACGTCTTGACCCGTTAGTCACCGGCCGGTGATGCTTTGAGCTGCCACCATCGGTCGCCGAATGGCATACCTGCCGCTGCAAATCATTAACTGGAGTGCAACACCACAAGATGTCATTTCGGTTGCTGGCCATCGAATCCTCGATGTCATCGCCATTCACTGAGCAATACGTCTCCGGTCACCAACGTCATTTGCTAGCTAACGCACCTTAAACCAGGCCCACTGTTTGCCGACGCCCTAACCACCATAGCCTGTTACTAGTCACTAACGTCCTTGACCTCCATCACCACTCACCGACTGACAATGCCTCAGGCTGCCCCGTTGGCTGCCGGATGGCTTGCCCTGACTCTATCTCACTAGTAGCCAATGACCGTTGCTAGCCAATGATACTAGCAACCATGCCATTGGTCAACTAAAACGGAATATCTACACACTAAAAACCAATCAAAAGTGAATGTAAATGCTTTTTTGACAGTGAAATATCAACACCGTCCCAAGAACATTACCACAATCAATAATCACATACATCCACTATCACTGATCGATTTTTTGTAATAATTGATATTTTCTTATATACGTCAAATGTTAGAAAATATTTCAATGGCTAATTATTTTCTTTGAAGATATTTTCCGTAGAAAAATGTAAAAATATTTTCTAGAAAGATAATTTTTTGTTACAAATGGAGCCTAAGATTTCAACCACATGGATGGAGATGCAGAGAGGCAAAGACTCATGAGTAAAATACATCTCAATACCTGGATTATATAGCCCAGGCAGTACAGAATACACAAATCAACAATGTCAAAGCATGATTATGGAACAAACCTTTCCCTTGCTGCCGTCAGATCTCCGTTGCCACATTTGCAACTTTAGAAGACCGTAACAAGTGTCTTTACAAGCTGGAGCAAGGCCAGCCTCACGGGTAGGAGCTCGTAGGGTCGTACCCGGATCCTCGGTCGTTGCTTCTAACTCGACCTGCCCATGAAAAAATCTCACAGATGATAATTCTTACAGAAAACAGGTTTTAAAAAAAAAAATGCTCAAGAGCTTCTTCACTCCCAGAATTAGCTTGATTACAAGATTTTTAGCGTACTTCACAAGAAATTTTAGAGGGTACTATTAATGCAAGAATGAACAATACTAATGCATGAATTTGTCTATCGCTCCTCTTTTCCTTTTCCATTTTGGAGTTGCCGCAGGGTGGTGGTTGTGGTTGTGGTTGTGGAGAAGGGTATATTTAATCCACATATAGTACCTTGAATTTTCCATTGTCAGCAGAAATTTGCCAGCTACCCCATGGAGCAACATCCCACTCGAGAACTCCATTCCACGGCACAAATTCATAGAAAACTCCACCGTAATGAATACCAATCTAGCAAAAAAAACAGAAAGAAAAGAAAATACACTAAATAATGGCAATAACAATATAATAATTAAGTATTTATTAAGAAGTTGAAGGAATATATAAACTAATCCCCAGCAGTTGGATGATCAAGAAACTATGATCAATCTTTAATTTTAACATCAAAGTATGTAGAGAAAGAATGATCCATATATATGGGATTGTGTAAACAAGTGCTCTTTGGTAGATTTTTAGGTGATAAATACACAGAATGTCGTCTCTTGTTTTCCCCAAAATAATATTTATTTATTAAAAAAAAATCACACTCACAGAGCCGATCTTAAATGTAAAACAACCTTCACCAAAAAGTTGCTCAGCCATCGGCCTAGGGGCACTCATTAACATTTCCCTCGTGTACACATCAATTCTTCTGATGGAGCACATTTGCAATACAACTGTAATTGTAAGTAGTGGAAGAAATATGCACAAGGAAAAGCAACCTAAAGAACACCAAACATTATAAAAAGTAATAGGAACTTAAGCAACATGAGGTCCCAGTAGATAAATTTCTGCACTTCACAGTAATCAAACTGACGGATGAATTGTCCATTGTAGAACAAAATCAATAGGCAACACAAAGTAGCTGGAAATTGCATGATCGTGTAATTTTTTGGATACGATGCCACGTGTCATCTGAAACCATATATGGAGGTTATTTCATGTTTGTGCTGAAACATGTCAGATAGCACAATAGTGCCATTGTGACATGCATCCTATAGACTCAGACAATAAATGAATTACGTACCCACCAGCAATTACAAATTTGCATCCATTTTTTATGATATTATGCACAGATCAAATATATTATGGAGAATTCTTCAGCAGAAATTGTATCAATTTATCAAGAAATCCATGAAGATATAATTAGGCCTTAACAGAAAAATCAATGTTTTACTATCAATCACAAATTTCATGGTAGACACAGTATTCATACTGGAAATTACGATTAAGGATTACTATGTAAATCGCAATGCTAGTGGAGGAAGACCACCTAGGGATAAGAGACATAAGGCTAAAGAGATAGTCAAAAAGGGACCTTTTATGTACAATCTTGCATGATGTTGAATGTTATCAATTCCTATGCATAGACAAAATAACACAATGCAAGCAAAAATTCCTAGATTCAATGAGACATAAGACAGTTCAAATTGCACTTAAAAATAGGGCATTTCCCATTTTATAAGAACTTCTCTACCAAAAACAATGGTATCTCCAATTATAGCTCCTCTAGATAATAAAATATATCTCATCTCACCATCCCCATAATATATGAGACAAATATATGTATTTCGAATACAGTCGTATTTTATGGTTACGATTCTACCATGTCTTTTTCATTTTGTCAAAAATCGATTTTATGGTATAGATGCTACGAAATTCTAAGATGAATTGAAAAGGAATGGTTTGAATAGCATCTACTAGTGACTCCAGCAACATAATTGAGTCATGTGTACAATACAAGAGATGATCAAAATATATTTTAATAAACAGTGAAAATTGGAGAACAAATATAAGAACCAACTGGCAGAACATACCAATGCTGCATTTTCAAAATTCTCTCCAGGTAGTTGTCTCAGCCCTCCGGCTGCAGTTAAAGCAACCTCTCCACTTGCACCTTCAAAGACATTACACTGAATCTGGAGAAAGAAAATAAAAATGCTTCATCTAGTCCACAAATCACACACACTGGACCAGTTCTACCAAAAAGGCCCTGTAATAGCAATAAACACCATTGACTGCCAAAACAAATATAGTTACCAGAATACAACAGCATAAGTTGACCAGGAAAGATTAGAGCAAATAAAAGGCATATCACAGGAGCGTATCATTTTACTAATGCAAAAACTTTTAATTGCTTAAGAGGGGCGGCAGATATTTTGTTCAAGAAATTTATTTACATTATTCTCACCTATCAGGAGTATATAAAATCGTGAAGAATATCATACATGTGAATTTAATGCAAGCTAGCATAAAGGCTAAAGTGAAAGGGATAAAGCATATGCCTTCTGAAAAGCATGATCAATTGTAATCGTAGCAAACCATGGGGAAGATATGACAATTACCCAAAACCATTTTCTGGGGAATCCTCCACCCCAGTTCTTTTCAGAATACGAAGGAGCGTCCAGGAACTCAAACCTTTCACCATCCCACTCTATCCATCCTGAAAAGAAAATTTATTGCCTAAGTATACATCCAAAAGAATAGATGCATTCTCTTGAAAAGAAAAGAAAAGCCTATAAATGTTGTCACACTAGATCTTGCATCCAAGGCATAAGCCATGCAACAGAAAACTCTTCATTACCACATCTTTAATGCACAAACTGTATAAACTATATATATTATATATATATATACACAAGAAAACAGTAGATATTATAAGTTGCTCTAAACTGAGGCACAATACAGACACACCACCACCAAATGTGACTGCCATATCATGATCTTAACAGACTAGAAGTTGAGAGAACAAAGTGCAATTTATGTCAAGACAAGATGGTCCAGAATACATGCATCCGTAGTCTATTGTGCAGTGTACAGGTGTCACGAACCAGGGGGGGCACTACTATCTTAATACCTAAATCATGACGCTGCAATTCATACTTCTAATCTAACCATACGTATCCCATCTTAAATTTTCAAGAACTCATAAGAGACAGAATATCAATAAAATACTCATCTTGTATTTCTTTCAACATTTAAAGGTTCCATGATCTTCGGGATCAATGTACAAAATATAACAAAAGAGAAAATTGAACAAGAAGTGAATTAGTACAAAAGCAACATGCTATCTATATCAATGAGGTCATCCATCGTCTAAAGCCTCTAGGAAAAGCATCCCTCCTGTTACTATGAGAGGAAGGACCAAAAATAGCGATCTAAATGCCCAACAAGTAAAATCATCATCTAGGACTAACATAAGATTCAAATATGACACAACGGAAATAAAATCTCACACCATATTCCAATACCATCGGCTAATGCATTTCTACCTCCCCATTGGTAAGGACTAATCATACAACTTATACCATCACATATTTGTAAATAGTTAGGCATGTCTCAATTCAACTCATAAATATCCATCAATTCTCACATAAATACTTATGATAAGAATATAAGCAACAACTTAACATAGCAACATATCAACACGTCAATGGAAATGAGTTAGGCTTTGTTCACTGCAATCTATACTAATCCATATTTCCGAATTTCTTAGTGTCTACACATTGTCTTATCTTACCCATGATGAACAATATGATTATAAAAATATCAAGGAAGCCAAACCCAAGAATAATCGAAGGCATGAAGGATGAAAGGATGACATTTTTCCACCAAGTCTAAAATTTTCAACACTTCCATATTTGACAATTTAAAACTCCACTTTTGGACTTGCATACTTCAATTAATCATGTAAACTTCACTTGGGTCAAGATGACCATTTCAAGCTCCAATGGCCCTCCAATCAATTTTACTTTAATTATCATAAAACCATCAAAGTAATACATTTCAACTGTTAGGCAAAAGTTGCAACATTTACTTCAAGCTTACAATTTTTATCAACCTTATTGTCACAATTAATTCTTAATTTTGCCTTATTACCAAAATCATCAACATAAACAATTAAGTCATTATTCCACTCAAAAAGTGAACATTCTTCTCACTTGACCATTAGTTAGATCACCATTTTTTCTACAACTATTTAATTATAATAGTAATTATTTTGGACATATTTTAAATAAAATTTGTATGATCATGAATTTTTTCAAGCACATCCCAATTCTACTTGACTAAGCCCCGTGCTCGTTTAAGGAGGGAGTTTTACCAAACTACCTTTTTGATAACAAGGCAGAAACCCTCGACCTGACATTCATTAGTTTCGAATGAAGAATGAAGAGTGCCCTGCCCCAGAAAGCACCTACTCCTATCAAAATGAAAAGCGTGACTTTACTAAACAAGCAAGAAAAGCCCTTTCTATGCTATTAAGTGCTAACCTGCCCCCTTGCATTCAAAGCCAAGTTTCTCCAAGATTTAAATCATCAACTTAATGACATTTTGTTTCCACAGCTTGACTTCAATTTGATCAACACTTTATCCAAAGATTTTATCAAAATCCCATATAATATCTTCTTTAACCATCACATTGAAATATTACTAAATCTGTCATGTCCCATCAATCTTTTAAGCAACTTAACATATTACATCATACTTTCTTCACACATTTTTTTCCATAATACTACAATTTATCATCGTAGATTGCTTCATCCATCATTAGTACCATTTGGCCACCCCCAGATATTGGCATGATAAAGTTTAAGTTATTGTTAACATAAATTTCGTAAGTTAGACTATAATTTTCACATAAATTTCTTATGACTCATGCATTATTTTTCTTCAACATATAAACTCATCTTCAAATTGTTAATATAACTTCTTCATTACTTCATTATGAACTTTAGATAAAGAAGCAAGATCTTGAATTACTAACAAGATTTCTTAAATTAATGCACCTCCTTATCCCCTATCACTCGAATTTATGTCCAAGGTCCTTTTCGGGTATTTGCTTCTTCTCTTGGAGTAGATCCCTGCCATTATCGAGTCGGTTCATCCGTCTAGATATTATTGTTCTTGATCAAGGGACCTCAAACCTTCCGATTACATTGTAGAACAGTCATCGCATATGTAATCAGTATCCCTTATTTACTATTTTATAATATGCTGAATTTTTATATTCCCAACAGACTTTTATGCCTACCTTAGACTTAATTAGTGTACCCCAATTGGTATCCGAAACTATTTCACATCCTTGTTGGCAAGTATCTATGGAGGAAGAGATGGCTACACTTGAACATAATCTCAAATGGGATCCGGTCTCTTTGCCTCCTAGGAAGAAACCCATCAATTGTAAATGAGTTTATAAATTGAAAGTCAATCTGGATGGTCCATTAGCTCGATTGAAGGTCTGTCTAGTGACTAAAGGATATATTTAGACATATGGGGTAACCTACATCGATACATTTTCTTCTATTGTCAAGTTAACTTTTGTTAGTTTTCTTATTTTGTTGGCTTCTACTCATGAATGGTATTTATATGAATTAGATATCAAGAATACCTTCTTACCCTATGAACTTTGGGGTGAGATTTATTTGAAGCAACCACAAGGTTTGTTGCTAAGGAGGAGACAATAATTGTTTATCGATTGAAGTTTGTGTATGGTTTGATACAGTCCCTGCAAGCATAGTATGTCAAGTTCAGTGAAATTGTATTTGAGTTTGAGTCTCATTATGATAGTGATTACTCGTATGCTATGAGTATTCTTCTCGTTATGTATATGAGTGATATTGTAATTATTAGCAGTAAATGTACAACCATTATAGATCTAAAATTGTTCCTTAAAAGTCATTTTTAAATCAATGATATTGAGGTAGTTATTTTCATGGCTTTGATGTTGCTCGGTATCATCATATCATCTTTCTTTCGCAAAGAAAATGCCCTGTAAATTTACTTCGAGAGACTAGTTTATTGGATTCAAAACCTTGTGATATTCACCTAAATTCATGACCTAAGTTATCTTCAAATGATAGGGAGATTCTTACAAAATTAAAAAAGGTACCGATAACTAGTTGGTAAGTTTAATTACTTTACTGACTTATCCAAATATTGCCTTCTTAGCCATTGGTGTCAGCTAGTTTTGACTTTCCCTTGTATTCATCATTAAAATGTTGTAATGCATATTATGAGATATCTCAAGGAAATATTATGAGAAGGCTTATTTTGTAGTAATTATAGTCATATTTAGGTCAAGGGTTTTTTTGATATTTGATTATGCTAGATTGTTGTATAATCGGAAACTTACTACCAGCTATTGTGTTTTGTTAGAGGCAAAATTGTGTTGTGGAAAAGTAAGAAACAAAATGTGTTAGTCAAGGTTAAGTGCAAAATTAAAAATATCGTGAATTGATACATGTTACTTGTGAAGTGATATTGTTTTGGCAATTATTTGATTCTATTAATTATAAGAATTCTCAATCTTCTCCTCTATAGTGTGATAATCATGTAACTATCTGTATCACATCAAATCTGAAATTTCATGAGCACACAAAGAATATAAAAGTAGATGACATCTTGTTTGTGAGAAACTACAATAGGACTTAATTCATGTTGTCAGGTGAGAATTAAAGATCAACTTTAGATACTTTTACCAAGCCCTTAGCAAGAGTTCAAGTTGTGAAGTGATGTTATTTTGGTAGTCTTTTGATTCTATTGGTTATAAGAGTTTTAAATCTTCTCTTCTATAATATGATAATCATGTAGCTATCCATATCACATCGAATTTGAAATTTTATAAGCACACAAAGAATAAAAAAAGTAGATAATCATTTTGCTTGTGAGGAACTACAACAGGCTTAATCATGTTGTCAAGTAAGGATTGGAGATTAACTTGCAAATATTTTTTAAGTCCTTAGCAAGAGTTCAAGTTGGTATATTTGTAACAAGTTAGACATATATGCTTCGGCTTGAGAAAGAATGATAAAATATGCTAATAATTAGATCTAGAATATAATTATTTTTAGAATAAAATATGCTGACAATATATTCCTTTGAAAGGTTATTTTAATTTTTCGTAATATGTTGTAAAAAATTTTTTATATATGTATGTGTGTGTGTGAAAATATATTCCTAACCCTAATTGAGAGGTTCTTCTATAAAGTTTCTTTTTCTTCTCTTTTATTCTTCTATAAGAATAAAATCCTTCTAAACATTACCAGAAAAACATTGAAATTGAGGATTAATTTAAACTCAAAAATTGGATATCACAACAGGCGAATCATGCATCATAGAAGAACAAGACATATTGAAAATTAAGAGCAAAGATGACCAATTGTCAATAAAGAACCCCAAAAAACTTATGATGTTGGGTGACAGCCCAAATAAGCTTTTACAGTAGCCTGATATGCCAAATATTTGCTGGTCCTCACAACCATGTCTGCTATCCTATAATGGCCTTAACTGCCACGTTATGGATAAGACAGCAATATAGCGTAGCCAAATCCACAGAATATTAGAGCAATAGCTAATACAAAATGAACAAAGTCAAAACTCTTGACATCAATAAAAGGAATTACACATTGCCTGTTGATAGTCCTCCAGCCATGCATATTTGCCAGTGCGGTTCAAACACAGGAAACGTTGCAAGCCAGCCAGCTGTTGATTTCTGTTTTGATCCAACATCGCCCCAGCCATATACAGGACGGGTACTGTACTGCCATCGAGCAGTCTTTACTGTTTCAACATAATTTGACCTGTCAGACAAAAAGTAGGTCATTGGAAACATGAAAACAAAAAACAAGACAACAAAATCTTCTCTTAGTTGCCTTTCCCACAAGGATTTTGAGATGGACAGTAACTGTTAACTCTTGGTTGAAAAAGTAAGTACAATAAAAGAAAGTGGAAGACCTAAAATAAATAAAAGGTAGCGCGAAGTGACAGTTTTTAATAAGTACACAAAAGGAAGTGGAAGAAGTACAATAATTAAAAGAAAGGAAGAAGTGGCAATTTCCTGCATCAAAGTCATCAGCACTGTAGGTCTAATAAATTTATAGGACTTTAAAATTCCTATGAAATTTCTTAAAGTCTTCATATCCTTAGATGAACGATGGTCAAAGTTTCAAATCAAGAACCTAAGGTGAAATCAGGAAAACCGATGGACTCCAAGAGCTTGAAGAGCATTAAGTCTAAGGAGTACTCTTAAGACCTTTTGCTAGCATTCAGTCTATGGATTGAGGGCCTTGGGAATTGTATTGATAATGTAGGAGGTTGAAACTAACCAATCAACCGTGGACCCTTTATTATGGTTGAGTAAGCAAATAATAGGTAAATAGATAGGTGCAAGAGGGCCCAACATTCTGTTGAAAAAGGTGATAGAAAAAGAAGACAAAGTGATGGAACTCGCCGCCACCCCCATCTAACCCAGATTAGCAAGCACAAAAATAAAATCACGCTTTCATCAGACTGTAGCAGCTTTGATTCAGTGATCCCTAGAAAAAAGGCATTCAAGTCACACAGTCTGAAGTCTCAAACTAGTCACAGCAGCATCATTGAAAGCCTCATGATTTGTACCAGCTCAAGTGAACCAGAATACAGCCAATGTCATAACAACCCAGAAATTTCTCCTCCTTTATCTAAAGAATCATTCCTGATCCAACCTTTCACCCTTTACATCAGCAGCCACCACCCAGGAAGATGGCCAATAACCATACCATGCAATCCCCATAAAATGGCAATGAAACAGCTTCATAATTGGGAATCCACTTCCTGAAGGTGAGATATACCAGGCCTAGTAGGGGGGGGGGGGGCGCAAAATAAAAGGAATGATTAAATGTATTGAAACCCTATTGCACATCCTAGACAATCGCAAACCTCCTGCAAATTATCAAGAGTTTGATTTCATTCCCACATAGCATTAAAAGCTAGAAACAATATATAAACTGATCTGAGCAGCAGAAAGGGCTCTGTAATATGATCCGACCAAGAACTGTGCACAAATGTCAGATTCCAAATTACACAATTGTCTAAACTGGGCCTCAACTGGACTGACTTGCTTACTTAAAAAAATGGACACGCTGCATCAGATGAAAAATTTTTATTAAGTCCTGAAAAAGTCTAATCATTCAAGATCACTATGATCAGAATTTGGCTCCACAGCTTCCAGACCACATCCTCACCAAAAAGAACAACCACTTCATCTTTCTCAACCACTAATCCATCAAGAAAATGTCTGTTAATCTAATGCAGTGCCCCCACCCACCTGTTCAAACAAAAACGTACCAACTCCTACTTCCCAATAGATAACAAATAAAAGGCTCAAATTTCCTCAATCATTTCTGTATATTTTTCATGAGGTAACTATACAGCTTTTCTGATTGGTTTTTTGGCATCAGCTGGAGACAAAGACCACGCCCCCTAAGTCACTTTAAGACAGCACGTAATAGTCCAACCATTGAACTCCATGGTAGCTGCAATTACTTCTCTTCGAGCTGATCTTTTTCATTTAGAAACCTTGACAGTCCATACTTCCTCAGCATATTGCCATCAGAACAACTAAGATCCTTTATCCTAATCCCACCCAGATCCAAATGAAATTCAGAAGTGTCCCGACTCCTGACAGCAAACACGTAGAAACTGCTACACAATTCATCCTAACATTGTATCCACTGCACGTGGAAGATAAAACTGTGGCAAACAATTAGTAGTAGGACTAGAACAAGTACTCATCATAAGAGTAAATCTCCCACCCTTGGAAAGATATTGCTTCTCCACAATGAAAGGCTCCTGTCAATTTTCTTGATAACCATCAACTATAACTACGGACCTAATTTGTACAATAGAATTATTTCTTCTCAGGTGAATCAGCTCTAAGTGTGAAAGTTGGTAATGAATGACAGCATAGAGTTTAATTGCCAAAAAAAGCCTAGAGTATATATTCCAAATTTACGATAATAATAATCAATATTGTTTTCTTATTTTTATTACAATTATTAAATTTTA
>JAODPA010106483.1:21425-43167 GCA_025585075.1 Nepenthes mirabilis
TAAAATTTATTTTTTATGCCACAATTGTTACAAAATGAAGAAATCGGGCTTGACCTGTACAGTGAAAATGGCCCACAATCCACGAGCACTTCCAAGCCCAAGGAGAACAAAGTCGTAAATTACCATGTATAGACTACAAAATATTCTTCAGTTGTAACTAGATGAGGTGTCCCTATATCTGTTAATTTTTGTTAGGGTTTGCTAAGTTTATTTTTCAGATTCTTTCTTTTGTGTATAAAGGGATTGCTTAACCTCTTCATTGTAATTAAGAAATACAGATTATTGAGTATTAAAAGTTTCTGTCATTCTCTCTCTCTTCATTTCATTTCTTTTCCATTTCGTGCCTCTGCCTCACACACCTCTAGCAAAAGCAGCTTCATGAAGCTTCACTCCTCAAAACCATAAAACTCACATGGTATAAGAGAGTTGAGCTTCCCTTTTCATTGGCTATCAAGCTATTAAGGAGGAAGCTCTTCAACCCACTTCAAATCAAACCACCAAAACTTTAAACCTCAACGATCTCACAAACCCATATCATTTGGAGAATAGAGATAACCCAGAATATCTCGGTCACAGATCTACTCACTGTTGAAAACTACTCGACCTGGTCAAGATTGATGCCACGAGTCTTGAGAGCCCAAAACAAAGTGGGTTTCATTGATGGAACCATACCAAAACCTGCAAACCAAGATCCCTTTATGGAAAATTGGGAATGCTGCAATGATATGGTCGTCTTTTGGATTCAAAACTCCGTAAGAAATACCATCAAATCAAGTGTTGTTTTCATTGACGATGCAACAGAAATCTGGCAAGAGCTCAAAGACCACTTCACCCAACAAAATGAGCCATGAGTTTTTCAACTGAAAAAATCCCTGGCTGGTCTCCTTCAGGAATAAGATTCCACGAGCATATATTATGGTAATCTCAAAACCTTATGAGATGAATTTCTGATTTACAATCCTATTCCTAGCTGTGGATGCAAAAGTTTCAAGATTTTATTAAATAGGTATCAACAAGACTATATTATGCAATTTTGATAGAGTTAAATGAATCCTACACTAATATAAGGGAATAAATCATACTGTTGGATCCCCTTCCTCCTCCTATCAATAGAGTTTTCTTTTAAATTATTCAACAACTGGAAAAACAACATCAAATGCTACCTTCCACTCCCTCTGCTGAGACCATGGCCCTGGCAGCCAAGAGAAATTTCAATTATCCTAGAATCACCACTAACAAGAAAAGATAGACTTTTCAGTACTCATTGTCAAATTTCAGCATATAATCTTGAAAATTTCTTTAAGGCGGAAAGCCCTTTTGCATATTGCAACAAATCAAGACACCTAATTGAAAGGTATTATAAGCCCAAAGGATATTCTCCAACACATAAATTCCACAACAGAGGATGAAATCTCAATGTCTCTATAAATCAGTCCAGTCTCACCACTGAGAATGAACTAGGATAGGAAAATGATGACAAAATGGCATTAACCAAAGCTCAATTTCAACAACTAGAGAGCCTGCTCCAACTGAAGGATACTCTTATTGCACTCTATCAATCAATTTCAATCCATTTCGAATTCAGGAAAAATTGAATCCCCCAAAATGACAGGTATTTTCACTTGTCTTTTTACTCACAAACACAACAAATGATTCCTTCAATAATTGACACAGAGGCCACAAATCACATAATCTGCAATGCATGTTCTTACACATCTATAACCAAGAATGTATCTTATTCTGTTAAGCTTCCAAATGGAAAATAAGCTTCAGTTACTAGAATTGGGACTGTCAAACTCTCAAATAAAACATCTATAAGGGATGTTTAATATCTCCTATCCTTTTCTTTTTTAACTAGATTTTAGCTAAAAGGTTTGCTAACACCAAATCTAGGCTGGGTTCCTTTTATAATTTAGTTAAAAGGCTTGCTAACACCAAATCTTGGCTAGAGTCCTTTTATAATTTGGTTGAGACTCAATTCAGAGTCAAAATAAAGGTTTTAATGGAGTCAAAATAAAGGTTTTAAGAAGTTATAATAGAATGAGATTCCAAATGACAGATTTCTTCAACAAAAAGGGAATAATTAACCAAAAAAGTAGTGTAAAAGCTTCACAATAAAAAGAAATTGTTGAATGAAAATATCATCTTTTGAATGTGGCCAAAGCTATAAGAATCCAAGAATGAATCCCTTTAAATTTTTGGAGCGATTGCATTCTTACCATTGTTTACATTATAAATAAGACACGCACACTTATAAAAATAAAACTCCCTATGAGATCATTTTTGGTGTGAAACCTGACTATATCCACCCAAAAATTTTTGGATACTTGTGTTTTACTTCTACCCTTTTCCAAGAGAGAAATAAATTTGAACCAAGAAGCTTCGGTCCTCAAAACCCTGAAACTCACTACAGTCATGGTCCAGCTGCAAGTTCACTTAGCCATCTTGGATTAAAAAGTGAAGACTGTTACCCATAATGTTCTTCCTGAAATGTGCGAAGGAAATCTTCAGACCAAATGAGGGTCACTTTTGCCTTTTCTGCCCAGTTTTCAACTTCCACTTCTATGGAATGCATGAGAGTAAATTAATTTAGATGTTTTTGAGTGCTGGAGCCCAAATAAGCCCTGATTTTTCAGGTAAATACACTAGCTCTTTCACTTCAGTTGTGAACACCAGCACCCAAGTAACACGTCATCACAGGTGGACACAACATCTCTGTTCCCGTGCATCCAAATCTTTGACCTCATTAAACATAATCAAATTTGTCCCACTTAGGTGACAAAACTTGTGTATGGGTGAGAGAGAAGGTTTGGCCATCAGAAGTAAAAACGTATTTCTCAAGTGTTACCCTTTATATTCATGTGGTGGTAGCTGTTCATTAGGTCTTATATAATAGAGGTAGTGACATGTCATGATACACCAGAAGAGACTGAGGTTTTTCCTATTACAATTGTAGCCCATATCTACTTGCCTGGTATGGATAAACTCACCAGATAGTCTAGTGGAAGACAGAAGAGAAGGCATCAATGCTAGGTTGGAAGTTTGAAAGGAGACTTTGGAAATGAAAGATTTTAAAATTAGTAGACAGAGACTAGATTCATGGATACAAGTAAACAACAAAGAGGTAGATGATAGGAGGTAAGGATAAACTTAATATTGATGGATTATTTTAAATATCTTAGGTCAATGATTAGAAAGATGGGACGATTAAGGATTTTACTCGCTGGATCAAAGTAGGTGGTAAAAGGAAGCATATATAGCTCCTGCTTTGTGTGAGAACAGGGGAAGGGTCAAACTATTTTCGATCTATTAAACACACTTCTATTTATATTATGTAAGAAGTCATTTTCACAAATTAAACCCTTAATCTCTACGTCATAGAGACAATTCTACCAGCAGTGCAAAGGTTAAAAATAGGCAAGTGCAATAAAGAAATGTAAAAGAGATCCTAAATGATCGGAGATCCTATGGATGCAACTATAATTCTATTAACCCTAACCATTCATTAACTTTGTATGACTAGACCCAGAATTACTTATACATCACCTAAAACAAAATCTTCCCTCTCCCTTCCCCTTTCCTGTTCTCCATCACCCTTATTTACTGACCTCACTGGAGGAAGTTGACTCGTCGGCAAAACATGGCCTCTGCTAGCAAGGCATGGCCTCAGCAATGAGCTCCTGTCCCTTCTCTTCTGTCTTTTTAATCTGTATGTATTGTGGAAAACTAAACAACATGTAATCAGTGCTTGCAGGTGAGGGAAGAAGGAGAACACGAGCTTACCACCTAGAGATGACCTCACTGGCATGCACTATCTGGTATTTGTTCAGTTTGTGGAAAAAAAATGCACCCCATGGGCTGCCAATGTTGATGATGATGGCACCCAGACAAAAGATGGCATTGCCAGCATATCTGGCCAAGATGTTGTCACAGGCAGCATCCCAGGTCATTGTGGCCTAGGTCACAGCTCACACAATCCATTGTTGCCTTTTAGGATTCAAGCAATTCATAGAGAGAGAGGGGAAAAGAAAGCAGCTCGCCAGTGATGACACCAAGGCCACCCTGGGTTCTGTACCAGCAAATCACTCGTGCCATTGTGGCTCAGGTCACAATTCATAGAGGCCACCAATGGATGCGTGATCTGCATTCATAAAATTGCTAAAAAGAAAGCTACTCACCATGGATGGCCTTGCCAGAGGAGGGCCATGTCCACTGCAGAGTAAAGCTACGGTCAATCAGGTCAGCTACCACGAGGAAGGGGACAATGGAAAGGCAAGGGACAGGAAGAGGAAGAGCAAAGCAATGCACTACAAGCCTTTAACCCTTGCCACTCGAAATAAAAGACTCCAAAAAGGAAGTTGACCTGTGGGCCCATTAGGCCGTAGAAGTAGAAGAAATTTGTGCAGAACTTCAGAAAGCAAGAAGTATAGTCTTAAGACGAAGCGAGGAAAAAGGCTCCAAGCTAGCTCAAGGCACGATGCAAGTGGTTGGAGGGTTCAGAAAAAAAACATGCTGATTGGCTGATATTTTTTTCCCATTTTGGAGGCCATGCAAGAGATTATTGTTGAGTATGGGAGTCCCCGTAAGCACAATTTTGACTAAAACAACATCATGCACTAAGTGTAGTATTCATTTGTACATAAACGACACTCTTTCCTCAATATTAGTAATACAAGCATATTTTGGGTTGCTTTTGTTGGGCATTTCTAGGCCATCTTGCACTTAATCAAAAGAATTTTCGTTTTGTCCATCTTCCGTACACCAGAACCTTTTTTCCTAATATGCGACATAAGATGACCCTTACTGTAATTGTGAAATTGCTCCACTGCAACATAAAAGTTATTTGTCTAAATTACAAAATTTCTTGAGAATGGAGGGGTAAGAGGGTGTATACTAATCCTCCCCGGACTTTATGCAAAAGCCTCATGCACTAAGCATCACTTTTTTACTACATAACACTAAGGCACCAACACATATAGATATAGCGATCAATAAATGAAAAATAGAATCCGTGGGCAAACAAAACTGTATAACTAAACAGGGGTATGAACAAATGAATAAGACATCATGAGAAGTAATGCAGTTTTCTTTTTTCAGGTTAGTAATTACAATAAATCTATTAAAGGATACTAAATAGCGTCCGAGGAGAAAAATCAGACATCAATAATAAGTAAAATTGACTTCAACTAAAATTAAGGAAATTAAAGGATTCACATACAGTAGATAAGCATGCTCTTAATACACTTCAACCCTTACTGCGAGCGATGGAACAGAAGCATACCTTCCATCATCACAAATGAACCCTTGATTCCAAAGTGGGCTGACTTGAAAACCTTCCAATACTTTTCTGTTAAATTCCTGCCAATGTTATCATCAAAAAATAGAGGGATCAACCAGCAATAATCTTGCAATTTTTAAGTAGTGAGTCAACAAACAGATTCAGGGTATACAGTACCAAGAGAGAAACGTCAACTAGGGAAAACAAAACATATCTGAATTTCAAACAACATAAAGTGTGATTTTTGAGCCGCAGCTGGCACTCATCAATTAAACAAAAAGCAGCTTTTCTTTGCCTATCTCTCTTTCTGCTTTACTTTTTTTTTTTTTCATTTTTTTCTTTGGGGGGGGGGGGGGGGAGGCCAGCTGCTAGAGTTGAGAAGTTCTGTTCACCAACCATAATGGAATATAATCATTATTGGAGAATTTTCTATCTTCAATATTGTATCCAACAAATATGAACATCTCTTCTTTTAAACTTAAAGAGAAAACAATGTAACAAAATGCACATGATTATCCCAACCATTGGAAAATGGAATCATTAACAACAAATAACATGCCTTAAAACAAGCAATCTAATCCTCCAACAAAAAAAACACACACACACACACTCACAAACAAAATAAGACAACCTATTTAAGGTACAGATGAAAATATCGATAGATATGTATTGGTTATATTTTTTGATATTATAATAATATCGTGATATTGTTGCTATATTAGCAATATATTGGCTAAAATTTAAAATATAGCCAATATATAGGCTGATGTTTCTCTATTAACTTACGATTTTTAAAATATTTTTTTCTTCTAATATATTTGATATCAATACATATTATCCAATATATCCAACACTAATAGGACTACAACTAATACCGATATCAACATTTCATCCATGATCTAAGGCAATCCCATGTTTACACAATAACACAACTACTCTGAGCAACCCATGGGGTGACTTAGTGGACAAGAGCCCACCTATCAAATGACAAGTCATGGGCTTGAGTATGTGAGCCAGCAACTTGGGTTCTCTTCCCTCTCCTCCACAAGCAAAGGTCAAAACAGCAAAAAAATAAAAAAAATGACTTCTCCGGGCAAAGAAGCAGAAATCCAGCCAACAATGAGGATGTTTTATTTTTTTTTCTTGGGAGAGATATGGTCGACTGCATTGTTGTTCTTCCCTACTCAAACTTGCCTATCCTGTAGTTAATTATAACAACAATACAGTTGATGTGCTCACCAAAAGCAAAATGTCTTCAAGGTAAACACCACGTGGAATGGTGTCAAATTGAGTGAATTAGACTGAGTCAAAACATACATCCTAGTCACATTCAGCCCTACAAAACAAGATCATAGGCTGGGTGGGTGCACGAGAGTTCCTGCAATATGGGCAAAAGAATATAAGATATGCATAGTTTTACCCAGAATTACTGAGAGCTTATTTCCGTGATCCCAAAGCATAAAAGCTTTACAGAAAATGACCCACAAATTATGCCTAATGCACTACACAGCCAGACATAAAAAACACAGAATAACTCAGTCTGAATATTATAAGAGAATTTTTTTTTTTATTATTTCTCCATCGTTGAAGAAAAAAGAATCCTACAGTTCAACTGCAACATGAGAAGACTATGTTCAATAGGAAATGGCAAAATGAGAATCATTTTTCAAGTCATACATGGAAAGGAAATAAGTGTATTAACCTCGGGAGGAACCTCTTTACTTGGGGGCTGCAAACTGCTTCTAGCCGTGAAAGCATTTCCCAATACTAGCTCATGCCTACCTATGTGCTGACAAAATATTAATTAGACAATTGGATACTCAGAATAATCAAGTATAAAAAGATGAAAAGAAAACATAAAATCCACAGTATTTAAACAGTTTCAAATAAACAGAAGCACCACAATAGCCTCCCTGGAAGTAGCCCTAACAGGTGCAGAAAAACAATTTTTTTATGCTAGGGTTGCATAGAAATGACTTGAATAAACCACAAGTCTACCTACAATACAGATAATCATTCAAGGATAAAATGAATGAGTGCAAGGAACAGAAAAAATAAAAACATCCATTATGCCATATGCATTTTTCCAAAAACATGAGTTATTTTTTCTCTGAAATTTCCAAAAACAAATCAAGTAAGGTTTGAGAACCCTTTATTTGACAGTTAGACAAAAACATTGACACTGAATTTTCCTATTTTCTATCTATACCTTGATATGATATAATTGTTCCACCTTCAATTCAGGCATAAACTTTTTCCTCCTAATTTACTATTATAGTTGCTTTGCAATGAGGATATTTTTAAAATAATTCTCAAATAGCATTAGTACTCAAATTTTTGATACAAGGTTAGTTTGAAAAAAAATTGTAATACCCCAAATTCCAT
This sequence comes from Nepenthes mirabilis, assembly GCA_025585075.1. Lineage (NCBI taxonomy): Eukaryota > Viridiplantae > Streptophyta > Magnoliopsida > Caryophyllales > Nepenthaceae > Nepenthes > Nepenthes mirabilis. The sequence goes on from JAODPA010106483.1 coordinate 29,089, forward strand.
TTGATATATTTTGGATATATTTATTATTTTGAGTAATTTGCATGTGATAAAAATCAAATATATATTGTGAAATTTTGGAGGATATTCGAATCTGCAATGGTGCCTGATGCACGTCCAAGGGGCGCCTAAATGCCGATTCAAGAGAATTTGCACTCAAGGCGCGCTTGTATTGGTACTCGAGTGCCGGTTAGATAATTTAAAGGCAAAAAAAAAAAGGAAAGGAAATAAATAGCATCATTTTGTTTGATCTGCTTAGTATGTGGTTGAGGCAAGTATTCTCTAACCAAATCCTTTGTCTGATTTTGTGCCTAATAATATTTGTTCTCGATTTGGAGATTTTAATAATATGCATGTTATTTGTGTACACCCTATATGTTTATTCTATATATGCATATATGATTTACCGGTCGATTTGGGGGATTTTGTTCGGGTTTTGTGATTTTTGGAGGAATTTACTATTTTATAAAAGTTTGAAAAATATCTGATACTGTATATTTTTATATCAGTATATCTGTATAGAAATGAACATGAAATCTTGCATGTGTCGTGCATTTTCATATACATGTGTCGGGGCGGTGCTCACTACCTTTGGATTTGTTATTAGATACTCATGCCAGCTCCCAACGATGAGATATTTATTATTGGAAATCTCTTTCCGCCGGCGGAAAAGACTTTATTTATAGTGATCCACCCTTCTAGGTATTTTATTGAAATTTATAATATATTCGAACGTCTTAATATATTTGACAAACTTAAAAATTGTACCAAAAGCCGCAGGTAGCAAAACATAATGTGCAATCTTACCTATGAGAGAGAGTACATAGGTGGCCTAGTATATTAGCCTAAAATGCATTTGATTTGGCCTAAGGTTATCGGGTCAAAAGTAATCCTTCCTCAAGTTAGTTTTTAAATAATTGAAACTTGAATTTAGTGCATGCGTTATATTTCTGCATGGATTTATATTTGAACTCTGATTTGGATTCGCCGATTTCGCCCACAAATGGGTTTTGATATGTCTCGTACATTTGATTTTGATTATATGTTTTGATCCGCACTATGGATTATCTGTTTATGGCATTGATCCGCCTTCTGTTATACGCGCATACGATTAGATCATTTAGCTATTGGATTCTATCTCGGATCACGATTTGATCGAACATAGGATTGGACATCTGCTTGTCAGATTTGGCATCCGGATCACTTTTGTTATATATATATACACGTCCCGAGAAGACTGTTATCTGATTGAATATTTGCTTTGATTTGATAAACGATTTGAGTACGAGATTATTATTAGTTTTGAAATTGGATTTTCTTTCGGATTTGATGATTGAATTTCTAATTATCAGTAATTTAGATTTATGTCTATTATCTGATTTGACATTTTCTCATTGGACTCTCCCTCTAATTTATTAGACACATTTGTTTACATATATGATACTTGCTAAATTTTAGGCTCATATTTTCCTATTTTATATCTTTGCAGGAGTCGGACGAATCTGCCACGGTACCGTATATTCCGGTGAGTATCACATCTATTTAGATGCATGACATCAGCTGTATTTCACCTCTTTTGGATGAATTCTATTTTGGGTTATTATTTGGGTCTCTATGGATTAGACCTTCGGATATTGGGAATGGCTAAATATATGCCCACAGTTATGTTTTGAGAGTAGTTGAGATATTATGTTACACATGGAACATGATAATGGTTAATTTGTCACCTCCTTTGCTTTGGTTGTAGAGCAAGTCATATTTATATTATTCAGACGGTTATCCGATAAGATCGTGTAATGGGTTATTAGATCTGGCTGTTATTATTATTATTTTGGATAATTAATGTGAGATTTGATTACCTATTATTTAAAATTTGATTATTTATTAATTTGACCTGTTTAGTTCTGGTTTGTTACAAAAATACTACAAATGCATGTGAAGAATTACCCCATGAACACACAGATAGAGCCATATTTCAAGCATGACAAAATGCTACTAAAATCAATGGACTGGCCAAGTTTAATAGAACTTAAAGAAACATGACAGAAAATGAGCCAAATATACTAATTTTATAAAAATTCGGGCAACTGATATCTGCTACATTGACAAGTCAAAAGCAAATGTTTTTCTTTTAAATGTCTAAAAAGTTCACCTTAATGGAAACTGCTTTTATCTCTTTTAAAGTTTTTCCATATCCAAGGGACAAAAAAAGGCAAACCTAGAATCTTTAAAATACTAACTGCAACCCAAAAAGCCAATTCACATAAGACAATAACCAGCAACAATATTTCAAAACCTTTCTAGTTGTCAAGAATCCCCGTGAAGTAAAAACAAAAATTGGAGCAAGAAGCATGAATAACGTGATTTTATAAATAGGATCTATAAGGTAGATTCCCTAAAAATGACAATTCTGTTACAGGATTGACTAAACAAGACAATAAAATAAATGTGTTATCAGGTTAACTGCTCTGCTTGTAAGTGACAGTTCTAGCCTGTTGACGCAAGTAAAATGAACACAAAACATATGACAGCACTTAAAGAAAACTTACTTCCCCAAAAGTTCCGTGATTCTTCAGAATACTGGCATATGTACTTGTCATCAGCACCAAGAATTTGGGCCCCAACTCCAGTAAATAGGCGCCCAAATTGTGCTTCTTCAACAGGGTTCAACTTCCTAGGAAATGCAGGATTCTCCACAGTATACATAAAACAGAAGCTTTGCTTCTTTTCTGGAATTGAGACTTTAAAGTACCAGCCTTCAAAGAATCTCCGGGTGCTCCCATCAAAATGATAGCTAGTTCAAAAGAGAGAGTGCACAAACTTAGGGCATGCACCACCAATGAAAATTCAACTAAACCAAAACCTACTCGTTCAGGTTTTTACATATGCACAAATCTAGCTTGGAATACTTACTCATATAGTCAGTCACTTCTCTGATGTACATGACACTTCAATTTTAGGAAGCTTGAAAGATCTAAAACATTCTCCAAACATGATCTTAAGATTACTGGGCATCTAAAAAGAAGCTTCGTCCATTTTGAATTGAAAAAAAAAAAAGCTCTCATGTACATCCTTGTTTACTCTCTTAAAAATTAAGAATTAAGGCCAACAAACTTTTTAGCACTTAAAACAAATGGAATGTGTTCCCCTTGCACTAGGCAACCCAATTTCAGCGGTCAAAAGCACCTCCTACCAACACCTTTCTTTGTTTCAAGACCTCTTCTCAATCTCTTCTCAAATATACTGTAAAACTTATTTTCCAGCACAGGTAAACACCTCAATTAGACTAATTTTTTCAACAGCAGTAAGCACCTATTAAGGCCATTTTCCAGCACAAACAAAGTGCTCTATATATTCAAGCACCTCTTCACAACCTCTTAAAACATTAAATCAGATCAGAATGCAACTTTAGATAGCATCTTTATTCCAAGTGCATCCAAGAAGGGAGGATATGATAAATGTGCAATTCTGCTATCAATTATGTAGAAACAATAAAGAAGATTTACCACAAAAAAGGAGTTACCGCATTCTAATAAACAAAAGAGACCATGGACTGAGATATTGTGTTACGGGCGTCCTTAATGCACCCTCGAAGTGCATTTCATTTTTCTGTTTTGCCTGTTAATTTTATTCCTAAGTTGTTAGGCTGTTATTTTGTTATGCTTGTGTTTAGTTGTATACTGGGCCACGTGTACTGCCTAACACGCTATATGTAGCCATCTTGGGTATTGAGGGAAGGGAGAAGAAAATATTTGCTCTCTATTGCTCCCTCTCTCCGTCTCCCCCGCTCCCTCTTTCTCTGCTTCTCTTTCCTCTCTCTCTCTTTCTGTCTTTTCCCTACTTTTCTCTCTCTGCATCTCGGTCTTTAGCACCACTATACCGAGGGCCTTACTGTAGCTCCTCGATCGTTTGCCTGTTAATTTTATTCCTAAGTTGTTAGGCTGTTATTTTGTTATGCTTGTGTTTAGTTGTATACTGGGCCACGTGTACTGCCTAACACGCTATATGTAGCCATCTTGGGTATTGAGGGAAGGGAGAAGAAAATATTTGCTCTCTATTGCTCCCTCTTTCTCTGCTTCTCTTTCCTCTCTCTCTCTTTCTATCTTTTCCCTACTTTTCTCTCTCTGCATCTCGGCCTCTGCATCTCGGTATTTAGCACCACTATACCGAGGGCCTTACTGTAGCTCCTCGATCGTTCCCCTTCTTTTCCTCTAATTATCCTCTACTGATCTCCCCTTCCGCCGTCCTCTTCTCTATTTACACATTCGTTCTGTTCTTGCCGGTGTCGTCATTGATCGTGCATGCATCATATTGACCAATATCTTTTTCAATATCACAACAAAATCACAATATACTTAACCGATATGCCTGATATATTGACCGATATTTCCTACCAAGTTACAAATTGCAAAACAAATTTCAGCCGACTTGTCCAACATCAATACATATTACTCAATATAATTGATACTAATATTAATACTTTCATCCATATAACGGACAAATGGAAGTCACAGTCCCACATCCTAAAGCTTTGTCCTCTGTCATTTATTAAGTCAACAAAGAAATTTATTCCAAGAAGCCTAGTTAAGGTGCTAGGGTTGAGTACCATTGACAATTTCCTCTTCTTTCTCTTCCTGTTGGGAAGTTGAATTGCACCAATCAAAAAATAAAAATATAAAAAATATAGCATATGTTTAGCATCATTTATCTGGCAGGTAGATGCTTCTAGCAGAATTTGTCACTCTTTGAGCCTCTACTTCAATTCAGAAATTTTTTGCAGGAAAGAAAAATAAATCATGAAATTTGTCTAAAAATCAGTAATAACTTGTCCACATATTCTTCCAGCTTTTCTTTTAGCACTGATTTTCGTTGATCCAAATAAGGCAAAAATAGCACCTTACAAACACTCCTTATACTGATGTTTGCATCACGTTTTGTGGTAATTAAAATACTTAACCAGCAATAATATGAAAAGAACAAATAGATGTTAGGACTCCATTTGATTAGGTAGAGTATTTATCAGGAACTATATTTGTCCTGTAAGACCCTATGTAATGGTTCTTTAGTGCTAAACACAGGAAAGAGTTTTCATCAATGCAAGACCTGCACTTTTCATTGGTTTGGAGGAGGCTTGTGAGAAGAAATTCAGAAAAGAACAGAGAAAAGAACAAACTAATATAAGCATGAGCCCTGAATCCTGATCCACAAGCAACATGAGCATTTCCTACTGTCACCGTTTGTGAACACAACTATTGACCTCTCTCAAGAAATTGATTGAAGCACATTCCCAAGGTTTGTGGCCCAAGAATATCCAATCTACAATAAAGTTTCCCAAGAGAACACTTAGGTGATTCTTCTTTTTTTAGGTTTGGTCACTGAATCAGATTCTGCAACAATTTTAGCCATATGCCCATTCATTAGTTGAGAGTTGATTAATTTAGGATATCCATGACGTTTTTCCATTCATGGAAACTAAAGAAGATAAAACTCCTCATTACTCAGTGATGTGGGCACTGCCCTTCTACCACGGAACAACCTTGTGCCCTACTTCTACTAAGAAACCACCTTGTGATGATCCCAAGCGTTATCATGGCATAGACAAGAACATGCACAACCTAATCTAAGTGCAGGGCTTGGGGCAACAATGATTTTTTTCCAAGAAAGCAAGTTGAATGGTTGGCAAATGACATAGAACAAATAGTTCATTATTTAATAAATTATAGATACTCCCGAGCAAAATGTGTACAATCAAACTAAACAATAGAACAAACTTTTTAACAATGTTAGTTTTTACTTTATCGCAAGACTCATCTAACACGCAGCCGGAAACCAGGACAGGGTTTTTTGTTTTTGGACTTCTTTAACCATATTTGATCATCTGATAGAAATTTGTTTCATTAGATTACTTAAATTGTATGGTTCGTTTTAAATATTTCAGGATATCAACCACAAAACACAAAACCAAAAGGAGCTGTATGAGGTGAAAATCTGATGCACAATTCTGCATAGCAGCACTAAGGGTAATTATAAGTCAACTTTTCCACGTCACCCCCAAAAAAATCAAAATTCTACCTTGCATTAAGCTGACAAAGAATGACTAGCCTCAGGATTTAAAAGCATTGCTTATATACTTGGTATTGGCCATAATTCATGAGAATATTATATAGTTGTAAGAGTGGAAAGGGTTTAAGATCTATCCAGATTTCACATTATTCGAAGAATCAAAGATGTTGTTGGAGTAAAAATTATTAACAATGGTGTTTTAGTACATTGTAAATTCTTAACAGTCTTGTATCATTTGATGATACCTATAAGAAACATGAAAGTGTATGGCCAATCAAACAACAAAAGTTTCATAAGGCAAGGGGATTGGAATAGGCTACCATCTAAGAAAAACTTTTCTTTCTAAAGATATTCGATTTAGAGCCATTATATGTGTAAGGTCCATATTGAAAGAATTTCAGACTTTTTCTCTCAGTTTGTCTGAGTTAATAAACAATTCAAACTACCTTGAATTTTTTTTAGAATAGGTCTAACTCAAATAACAATGATATGAAACAGTTCTTTTTAAGCTACTTCTAAAACCCAATAACTCAATTATATGGATATAAAATTACAGAATTTTCAATCCTATCAGGAAAATGGAGGAACAGGGATACTCAATTTGAAATGAGTAAACAAAATTCAATGTTTATTTCAGCACAAGACATTCTTAAGAAACTTTGCTTGTCATGCACATTAATCCCATTTTTAGCACTAGTTAAGTAATAATACGCCTAATCTCATTCAAAGCGACTTTTCAACTGAACAATAAGCACTTATGTTAGGCCAACGTACGGAAAATAAGTAATCATTACTTCTTTCCCAAACCTTAATTTTATATCCAACCAAACAAGGCATAAATATTTCTTCTTTTTTAAAATAAATCATTATCCGAAGTCTAATTTTCCTTTTGGACCGACAACACTTTCTCAATTCTATCAACACGAAACCCCATACCAACTTCTCTTTATGCTTTGTGACGTAGGAGTAACAGCATGTGCAGTCCCTAAGTTCTCCAGAATGATGATCTTTAGGGGGAAAAAACCGTCAAATGGACACTTGAATGATTGGCATTTCTATTGAAACGAAATCAGACGAAAATGATTGCTAAACTTACGCTAACAAATCGATCTCTTTTCAAACGATCGTTTCCCACATTTTCTCCTAAAACAAACGGAATTTAAGGAAATAAAAACAAAATCTACAGGACAACTATAAATTAAAAAGTGATTACCCGCTATGAGGAGTGCGGAGATCTCTATTGGAAGGTGTCGGTAGATAAACTGGACTTGCGGAACTTCCATTGACAATTTCTCTCTGCTCAACCGCCATTGAACTCGTGGGCTTAGCCCTAGACATTGAGTTGCAGATGAAGGAAACACGTCGACCGGCTCTATCGCCTTGCTTCAAAGGCCCTTGAGGATTGCGAAATAACTCATAGTTAAGTGACTCAGAAAATTTAAATGATCCAGTTGATCCAATAGTAGCCATTACAGAACATGACATTCGAAATCCTTGTTCAATGCGAGGTGTATAGGCTTGCATGAATTCGGTGATAGGGAAATAGCAGAGGGGAAGAGAGAGAGGACACGAGGAGTTCAACGGCAGGCCGACAGATATGTGGCGACCGAAGCTAACAGAAGAAGCACGCAAGGCGTGAGGCGTTCACGTAGCCAAGCGTCTCATTTCTACTTTGCCTGATCTGGCAGTTTTACAGTAAAAATTTAAATTAAAATAAAATTAATACCTATTTTCAATAATTTTGGTATTAATCCGTCTGTAATTTTCAAGTTATAAGATGGATTAAGGAGTCTTCCATTCTTCTGCTGCGGGTCAAATTAGAGCAGTTTCGATCTCTATTGCTGTTAACTTAAAACCTGCATATCACAAACTACAAACAATAGATTAGAGAACAGCGAGAACTGTACCCATTGCATATTCTCCGACACTCAAATTAGAAATTTTTTTCAGATCATAGAAAGATGTTAAGAGAATGCTATAAATAAATAAATACATACAGCAATGGATGAAGCATTGGGATGCGCCATCTGATGGGCAGCTTAGAGGTGCGCCCGCAATGGCAGCTTTGGAGGTGCTCCCGCAGGGAGCAACTTTAGAGGTGCGCCCGTAGTTGAACGGCGTAGAGGTGTGCCTGCAGGGGACGGCTTATAGGTGCACCCGCAGAGAGGCAGCTTAGAGGAGAAGGACTAAACTATACTGGTGGATCAACATCCTGGTTACCTACGCGAATGGTTAACACTTGGACAACGAGCTTGTGGCTCCTAGACGGAGGGCTTGTGGCTTTGGGGTGGAGGGCTCCTGACTCCGGGAAGTAGTGCTCCTGATTCCTGGACAAAGGGTTCATGGCTTCGGAACGGAGGGCTCGTGGTTTCGGGACGAAGTGTTTCTAGCTCCAGGATAGAAGGCTTCTGACTCCGAAATAGAGTGCTCCTGCTCTGAAACAGAGTGTTCCTGGCTCTGGGACGAATGACTCGTAGCTCCGGGACAGAGTGCTTTTGTCTCCCGGACGGAAGCCAACTCCTCAATAAAGGATAGGCCTCTTAGAAGAAGGATAACTCCTATCTGGAGGATAAGTCTCTTAGAAGTATGGTAACTCCTGACTCCGAGACGGAGGGCAACTCTCAACGGGAATGTCGAACCATTTGGAGTTTTGTGGAGCTTTTTGAAACTTCTAGAGCCTGTCCTTCCAAACTTAAGGGTGTCTGGTTATATAGTATAATTCGCAAATGCACTCCTCTTACTTGGGTAATGTAGAATATTTCACCTTGGCAAAATTTTATTGGGCTGAATCTGAATTGTGGATCTACTGTGGGGCCTGGCCCCTTGAGCCCATAGTTGTTGGACCTATCACTAGCCATCCATGCCGGAAGGTTTAAAAATTCATCCCTCAGCATGTCATGATCGGTCATCGTTGTGTGCAATCCCGCTAACTTAATGCTGGTTGATGTTGTCTTCCAGGTATAAATTGATGGGCTCTCTATGCTTTATTTCTTAAATCGTCTTCACCAGCCAAGTAATATAGGGAGTTGCCCTTCCTCGCTCGGAGCTAATAATATGGGATGCATCTGAAGTTTACCTTGGCCGCTGGTGAGTCGTCGAGGAGGCAAAGCACTAATTAGTCTTCGCCAATCGATATGGGCAAGAGCGACTCGCCTGGATGGACCACGGGCGATGAGCCCCGCAGTGGACTTTGGTGCTAGAACGGACTGTTAGCGTCAACCGTGAATGTTCTAAATATCAGGCAAAATTCGAGAGCTCACAGAGTGAAGATCTCCAAATCAAATCGCCTGACTACAAAGACGCGCTCCGGAAGGTCGAGCGGTGACTTGTTGCCTTTTGGAGAAAGTATGCTCACAGAGGGAAGATCTTAGACTCGGGATTAGATCGCTTGACTACGAGGACACATTTCGAGAGGCCGAGCGGTGGCTTGCCACCTTCTCGAGAAAGTATGCTCTCAGAGGGTAGATCTTAGGCTCAAGATCAAATCGCCTTACTGCGAGGACGCGCTTCAGAAGGCAAGCGGTGACTTGCCTCCTTCTCGAGAAATCATGCTCGAAGAGGCTAACGGAAGGGGACTCAGCTCTATCTAGAGGAATCTTGCCAACCTTGGATCTTCTTATTCGTACCTCTGAAATGGGGTGCTCTAGATCAACGTAGATATGATTTGGTCAATTTCTCAGAAATAGGACTCGGTCCTATTAGAGGATGTCGTAACTTTCATGTGTCTGGTCCTAATCCGCCGACCGTCATTAACTGATAGTGCTCTCCTTTAAGAGGAGGTCGCCGCACGTATGCTGAAAAGTCCCCTAAGGTTTTTAGTTCGATCGCACTTGGGCCGCTCGGTGATAGGATCGAGGTTCAAATACGACCGCATATGAGCCGCTCGAAGTGGGACCGAGGTTTAATCAGACCACATATGGGCCGCTTGGTATGGGACCCAGGTTTAATTCGATCGTGTTTGGGTCGCTCAGAATGGAACTAATGTTTAATCCGACCGCATATGGGCCACTTGTTATGGGACCAAAGTTTAGTCTGACCATGTTTGAGCCGCTCGGAGTGAGACCGAGGTTCAGCAATGGGTGAATGAGTATTCACTCGATTTAGCGGCAATTTAGGTCGCATGATTTTATTTAGTGTTATGTAATCATTCGTATGAGTAGATAATATTACTATTCTATTAACGGAAACATGATTCAAGCAGGTAATATGGTACTTGCAAGACTTTTCTGAATTCAGCATGGAGTCATTATTGGCAAGTGAGTGGTGCTTTTGTGATCGGCTTACTGTACTGAATGTACGGCTGGTGTACACTGCTTCGGAGGGTCGTCATGGTGCTTTGGTAGGCATCTTTGCCTACAACCCCTATGCTCCATGGGATTTGGTCCTTTGCCTTGGATTGGTTGGGTAGCATACTGCTGCCGCATTGGGTGGCCTACTAGCTAAAGGTTCGAGTCTTATTGTCAACCGATACTGCCTCGGGGCAACCCGGACTGGTGTAGCGCTTAGTTGGATGATGTTTTCTGTGATATACTGGGTAGCGAATTGAGCACGTCAAGCCCCCATCACGAGTATTGCCATAACTTTTGTGGGATTTGCTGCTATGCAACAGTTCGATCAGAGGCACCGTTGTAGTGGGACCGGCTTGCTGACTGGTGCACCTTTCTTGTGAAAATCGTCAAGTAGGGAAACGGCCACCCTAGCCAGCGGTCTCGTATATGTGGCCTCTACTCTCCAAAAGGTCAAGTTCACCTCACCAGGCCCATAGGGTTCGAAGCCAGCGCCACCTAGCGGCACTTAGAGCAGCATGGATCATATCGCTCTGGCCCTTTGTCTGCGCTTCATAGCTCTGCCGACCTTCTAGCCACTGCTAGACCCTATTGCTTGTGATCGGCCAGGTCACGAGGTCGTCAAGCCATCGAATCTTTCACAGATGTTTGTCCTCTTTGCTGGTTTAGGAGTTGGAAGGCAGAGCCCCCAGCGTAATGTCTTTGTTTAGATGCAAGAGGAGAAGTGGGCTCCGGACTAAGGCGCAGCTAGACTAGACTACTACAGAATGGATCTGTTTGCCGAATGGAGCTGCAACCTGACTAGACTAGAGCGTCGAACTAAGCTTGGCTAGACATGACCTGAGCGTCGAACTAGTCCAAGGCATGGGACGCGGCTTAGACAGGAAGGAGTAGTGTTGAACTGGCGGGACTCTGAATCGTTAATTGCTGAGCCAAGATGGCATTCAGCCGGAATGGATTTGCGCACCGGACTAGCCCTGGGCACCGAACAGGGAGCAATGGACTGGATCTGAGGCACCAGAGTGTATCTAAGCACTGGATGCAAATCCGGGCCGCCAGATTGGATCTGGAGCTCTGGACTGAACCTGGGGCACCAGATAAGGTCATGGCTGTGCACAATCATTGCTGAACTGAGTTGCTGTTGAGTTGGGTCTGAGAGGTGCTCATATATGACGACAAAGAGGCGAAGTAGGATGTGTTTATATAAGACGGCTAAAACCGCGTTTGGTGGACAAATGAGGCGTACCTGAAGATGGAGATGAGGATCGCTGGTGGAGGATGGTCCCGGTGTGGACGACGGTGCCGGTCACGGTGATGGCCACGCTATGACGGTGCAGGTAGCGATACAAGCTTCATCAAGGGTTTTCTCTTCCTCTCTCCACCGTGCCTCTTAAAACACTAAGATTTCGCCCGATTGCCTCAAGATTGTCGTATGCAAACACAAGATACGCATCCACAAAGAGGAAAAAAGTATTTGCCTGCCTTGATTTGTTGATTCTCCTCCAGCAATGGCGACGACAGCAGTGGCTCTCCGCGGATTATGATCTACATTCCTTCATACCGCGGCACAAATTGGAGGGTGAAGAAAGGAGAGAGCTTCGTCGTCTTTCGATCTGGGGGCGTCTCCTTCTGCGACGGCAGTCTCCGCCGCTCCATGCATCAGAGTACAGGAGTCGGAGGGGAAGCCCCCAGCGTGGTGTCTTCGAACTGGCCCCACTGTCTCCGTGGGGTATGTTCCTCGCTTTAACGAGGTAGCTCGCGAGTGTAAGACTGGGCAGTAGTTTATTTGTTGACTCCACATGAGACCTCTCCACATTTGGAGAGGTTGCCGGCCATCTTGGGAGTGGCAAGGCCTTGTTGTTCTGAGTTGTTGCTTGACTCCCTAGGACTGGATCAATCTTTCTTTCGAGAGTGGGCCCTATTAATCATATCTTCCCTAATACCGAGGTCAATGGGCTGATGAGATAGGCACTAGGGGCCATTTGGGTCCCGAGGTCACCAGGTCGATTGATTCTCTAAGGATGCTGACTTTGTCTGATTGCCTGGAAGCTAAACATCAAAACCCCCGGTGTTACATTTTCAGACAGGTGCAAACGATCTGAGGACAACAGGTTTAAAGCACCAGGCTAGACAGCGAATGCTTGCAAGCTCGGAGTCGATTGTCCGTCTGCTTGGCTACTCAAGGGGGGTCATCGCCACGGGCGACTTTGCCTCCGACTGATGTAATAACTCATACACAAAATGTTGATCTTATTTGACCATCTTGGAGTTAAAGGACGGAGCCCCCAGTATTGCACCTTCAAACGAGTGCAAAGGGTCGGGAAAAGGGTGCTCAATTGAGTACCAAGCGCCCGTACGTTTGGTGTCGATCATCCATTAACATGATTACCCGATGAGAGGTCGTCGTTATAAGAGGCGATATCTTCAGTCGACGTGTTGGCTAGAGTACAAGTATTGGCCATATTTGTCTCGTTGTTGTGAGACAGAAAGACTTTTCAATCATTCTCACAGACGACGCCAATTATGCGTTCCTGATTTCTGGGTTGTGGTACAAATTAGGGAGCCTTCTATTCTTCCGCTGCAAATTAAATTGGAGTGGGTCCGATCTCTGTCGCTGTTAACCTAGAATTTACGGACCACAAACTACAAACAGTAAGTCGGTCATAGGACGGTGAGAATTTCTCCCACCGTATATCCTTCGACGCTCAAGTTAAAAATCTTTCTCAAAGATTGGAAAGATGTTAGGAATGAATAGATGCATATAGCGGTAGATGGAGCGTTTGGATACGCCACATAATGAGCAGTTTAGAGGTGCACTCGGTAGAGGGGCGGCTTAAAGGAGCGTCCGCATAGGGGCGGCTTAGAGGAGCGTCCGCATAGGGGCGGCTTAGAAGTGCGCCCATAGGAGGATGACTTAGAGGTGTGCCCGCAGGAGGACGGCTTAGAGGTGCACTCACATAAGAGCAGCTTAGATGAGAATGACTAAATTGCACTGGTGGGTCAACATCCTTGTTACTTGACCGGAGAGTTAACTTTTGTACAGCGAGCTCTCGACTCCGGGACGAATGGCTCATGACTCCAGAACAGAGGAATCTTAGGACGAAGGACTCCTGGCTCTAGGACGAAACTCTCGTGGTTCGGGACGGAGGGCTCATGGCTTTGAAATTGAGTGCTTCTTGCTCCGGGACAAAGTACTCCTAACTCAGGGACAAAGTGCTCCTGACTTCGAAATGGAGAGCTCGTGGCTCCGGGATGGAGCGCTCGTGGTTTCGGGACGGAGTGCTCGTGGCTCCTGGATTGAGAGCTCGTTGCTCCGAGATGGAATGCTCCTGGCTCCTAGACGAAGGGCTCCTAGCTCCAGGACAGAAAGCTTCTAGCTTCAAGATGGAGTATTTTTAGCTCCGAGGCGGAGGCTAACTCCTTAGTGGAAGGTAGGCCTCCTGGAAGGAGGACAACTCCTCAACGATAATAGGCCCTCTTCCTAAGAATGTCTAGCCATTTAGAATTTTGTAGAGCTTTTTGGAGCTTTTAGAGCATGTCCTTCCAAACTTAAGGGTGTCTAGTTATATAGTGTGATACGTAGATGTACTTATATTGCTTTGACAATGTGGGATATTTCACCTTGGCAAAATTTTATTAGGCTGAATTTGGATTGTGAGACTACTATGAGGCCTAACCCCTTAGGCTCATAGTTGTTAGGCCTCATAGTTGTTGGACCCATCATGTATAAATA